>CABFVX010003642.1:57500-80916 GCA_902151425.1 Timema shepardi | reverse complement strand
GTTTATAGCCGAGGTAAATGTATTGTTCCTTTTGATTATTATTTTTCCCCTAGATACCAGGGGTGGCGCCCAACAAAAACTCGAATCATATAAATAAAGAAAATATATTTTTTCATTTAAAACTTTTATTTTATTTTATTATTATATATAGTATTATATTATATTATATTATATATTTTTTATTACACTGGATATCCGGCATGGATACGATTTAGCACTCTGTACCTTTTGGCTGAACTCAAGGACTTTTACTGCTGATTTTGGTTATGTTAGGCAATAGTGACTATAATTGTATTAAGGGAAAACCATCCTTTATTTTGAAACTGAAAAGAAAATGAACACTCTATTAGGTCCCATTAAATATCATGGTAACATTAATATTAAATGCAAATTTATTACAAGCGCAATAGGAAAATTGACATTCATTATTAAAAATTATCAATAAGGTAACACCCAACTTAAATACAATCATCAGAGAATAAAAACGCACAATCATATTATATTTGCAAAGGGATAGTAAACAAGAATTAGGAATTATTTGTGACATCTGTAAGGCAATCGCATGTCAGTCTTCACCACAACCACCACACTTGCAAAGGCTCGTACAAGGAAATCCTGCCTTTACACATCCGCATCTGTTGCTGCAGAATGATTGGCATTTGCCAGTAGTGATTTCTCATCAATCCTTAGCTGCACACGGCAACGACGTCCACTGCACCTTGGGGAATAAAAAAGGGTAAAAATAGGCATCTAAATGGGTAAACCACAGGCTACCCAAAAAGTAATTTTGATATACTTGCTTACCATCCACGGGGTCGGTTCTGCATCAGATCTTTGCCACCCAAAGTCAGCTGGAGAAAGAAGCTTTGGGTTTTTTTCAAGACTTTCCCTCCAAACATGGCCCACTTGGAATGCTGCTCGGAGTGTATGAAGTCTCAACACATCTTGAGTTGGCGGTATATATTCTATGTTACGTCCCTTGATGAAAATACGCTTTCTTGCCTCATTGACCCTGTCATCTTCAGAGATTCATTCGTAGAAAACAGCAATGAAGCACTCCACCAATGGAAGTATTTCTACCACTTCGTCTGGAGTCGGCAAATTAGAAAGAACGTGAATAGCTGCGTTCATTGATGGAAGGTCATTACAGATTTGCCACGCTGTCCTCTTCCCTTGAATGTGGAGGTAGTATCGCATCCTTTTATGGAGTGAAACGCCAAAATCCTGGCACACCGGTCAGGACCTAACTTTCGAGATATATAAGAGATTTCAATGAAGCGGCACGTCTTTCTGGTACCCAGAGCAATCAAGAGACTCTCATAGCCAAGCTGATAGTTGTGAAGAGCTGTGGTGAGCACAGCTACGTCTGTATCCACAGTTCTATTCAAAATTCTCTTGCGGCTCCATTTGTCGCATGAAGTAGCATCCTGGTGTCCACCTCCTCATAGCTGCAAGTCGTCAAATGTGACAATTCCATAGAACTCGTGAATAGAACTGTCTGGCAATGAGTGACCACAACTATTGATTAATACTCTTCTGCATGAATGGCATCACTTAGAAATTGACACAGCTCTTATTTATTTGTGTCGTCTCTCAAAAAATCTGTCCACTTTCTTGGAACTACCTTACCGACTTTAACTTTACTCTGAACACCCTTGCCTCTTTTTTTAAGCATTGAGAATTTCAGCTAATATGACCTGTATTCGTTAAAAACAACGTCTAAACTACTTGTTGAGCCGAGGAGTTGAATTTTTAAGTAGGCTAAAAATCTTCTGCTATAGCTAAAATACGGATCTCCACTGTCTGGGTGCACAATATTTGCTGCTGTGACTCCATAAAGAATTATCATGTCTACATAAAGTAAGGGTAGGGTCCTCTTCAAGCAGAAGACTTTCGAGGCAAGCAACAAGATCCACTTTCTTTCCAAAGTGCAAATCACCATTTCGGAAAGTACTGGAGGGTAGGTCTGATTCTTGTGGTGAAATAAGTAGTCCATATCTCCCTGACGCACTTGGCACGAGGTGTAAAGAAGTGAGAACAAAGTTCTGTCCCATTTAGCCGAAAGAAGCTGCTCGTTGCCACGATCTTGAGTTCTTCCACCACTCGTCTTGTTGAAGAGAATAATCTTGTTCTTTTTGACTGCTGCATTTATAGATTCAGTGTGATCCCCAAGACGTCGTTGGAAAAATTATTGAGCTTGATGCTGGCCCAAATTTAGAATATTTGTCAACTCTGTAACAGCTGTGGTGTCCACTACTAGCCTTGAATCCAAAGTGGCCAGTTCTTCGCTGCAGTAGATGTAAGGGTTACCCATTTCTTCAAATATTTTCGTTAACCTTTGAACATTGGCTATGAAACGTTTTTACTTTGAAGGGTAATCTTCATGATGTCGACTTTCGTCTAAGAAGACTCAAAAACTCGTCAACTACTCAGTACATCTCTCTCAAGACCCGCAATCATCCATCTCAAAAGGACAGCAATGTTCTCTGTTAAGCCGATAGTTCCACCGACACCCTTGAAAAGAGCGTCGCTTTGCTCAGGAATTTCATCAATGCGAAGCCTATAAAATGGACGTTTTGTTTTCCGGATCGTAAATTTACCTTTTCAGAATTCTTCGTATACATCGGGGCAGCACGTCTTCAGAGTCATCATGTCATGAAAATGTATTGAAGTGGAGCGGGCATAGTTTTGATGATCCAAGGCAAAGAAGAGCCACAAGAGATTCTACAAATATTTTACGTATAAATAGAAATATCCCGAGTGGTTCAACCTGGCACAAGCTATAGCTTCCAGTTCAATCATCAAAATCAGTTACCAATAGAAGAACATGGGCCTTTGTTCTATCTTTCTGTACACCATGTATCTTCATCCAAAAGTTCACCATCAGCACAGCTCTTTGTGTAATCTTCATAGGCCGATTTGCGCAATGAGTACTAACTAAAAGCCATCACATGATGGAGTGGAGTGTTTTCTTGACATGACTGACCTTGAGGAACGATTCAGCAGTCCCACTTGCAGCTTTATGTTGAAAATTTGGTTAATAGGCCTACATTAAGAATTATAAGTACGTCCTTTAGGTGTGGTTTCAACCCCAATACATGGGTAAAATGCATATCTACATGAAAAAATTGTGCTATACATTTTATTTTTAGTCATTCTTATTGCGTTTTTATTTTTTAAATTAAATTATACTGATTTTGTATTTTTACCTTTAAGGGAGGTTTCAACCCCTTTAATGCGGGTTGAACGTTTAAAACGTGTGATGGAGCGAATAATTTTGGCCTTAAAATAATTTTTGACGAAGAGCTGTGACCTTAACAGCCCGCGTCGTGATTCATGATGGCGCCATCTCGAGGATTCCTTCTTCGTTGCACTCACACCCCCACCCCCTCCCACGTAAATTTAATCCCTTCTGAAGATTGCGTAAAATGTTCTTCTGTTAGCTTTTGTCAAACAACATCGTTTTATTTCAAAAGGAAAGTCACTTCCTCACATATATTTTTCCTTCAGTTAAAATTTTTTTTCCACTCAAAGTACCCCCTACTCCCAATAAAACTCAGAGGCGGCCCTTTATAAATAGTTGATCAGAATTTTATAACAAACACGAGGCTTTGTGTCCCTTTAAAACTAATCATAGACATTTTAACACGTCAGAAAAATTGAAAAACAGACGGCCAAGTCAGCTAACACGTTTTGACCCTTAATGGTTTATTTGGGTAGCTGTAAAAAGTCACCAGGGAGATATAGCTGAGGCCTTTCTCATTTAAATCGATGTTCACTGAGCTCAGATCAAGACAAAAGCTAAAAATAGATATTTTTTTTCCCACAGTACATAATTCATGCAGTAATTCCAGGACTATAGGTATTTGAGAGGTTTTGAGCGAGAATCGAGTAATTTATAGTGACTCGCTACTCACAAGTTTAAAAAAAAAAGTGCCCTGAGCTCAGCGTGCCAGTCAGACACACTAACACTCAGTTAATTTCATGGTTTAATTTCAAGTTTGTTGAATTCGAGAGATATTACTGAAAATATGTGTTAGCTTTTCAATAATAAAGTGAAATTATGAAATGTGTATATAATAATTTCCATACAAAACAAGATGTGGCCACATCACAGGTGAAATTAGGGTCCAAGCATTTCCATTTTGAAGACTCAAGCATCTTTTGTTAACAAACATATTCCGAGTAGTTAGATCAATATAGACAGGTGGACAATAGCTTACAGCATAGAAATGGTTGTTTACGACTCCTTATCTCCAACCTTGTAAATTAACACCGCACTGGAAATGCAATAGGTCAGTTGACGTCTTGCCTCCATTGTGTATGGTCATGTGCAGTTTAATAGCGAGCAGTGGCGCACTCTGTACGTGTGTCTGAGAACTTGTACACTCGAGAACACAGCGGAGCGACATCTTCGGAAGAAAGAAACGTTCGTTGCTCAAGAGGACATTTACTGGGCCAGGGAGGTAGGAAATAGTTTCACGAGATAATATAATTAACACAGGAATTCTACCAAAATAAACAATGGCAGTGACAGAATAGTTGATGGTTTGTTGTAGTCACATTTTCTTAAATGAATTCTAAGCGTTAGAAGATTTTGTCTCTACGGCTGATTTTATTTGGATTATAAAATTTAATAACGTGGACAAAATGGCTAAGCCTTTTGTACATGGACTAAATTTTGTTTGTGAGGTGGCTGTAACAATTTATAAACTGCAATGAAACATGGGCGTAGGGAGGGGGTTTATGGGGTACAAACAACCCCCTTATGCACTCTCACACAAAATTTTCCAAAGTTTTTAATTTTGAACATAAAGATGCTCTTGTATCAAACTTAAAATAACTTATAGAGACATTTAGTGCTCAAAAATCTCCAGGTAAATATCCCTCTAAATAGATTCTAGAAGCGTCCGATTTTTAAAATAAATACCCGTACAACCATTTCAATTACCTTCTAAAGGTATTCAATTTTCAAAAATTTGTCAGGGGGACATCCCTTTCAATAGATTCTAAAGGCATATCATATATTTTTTTAAGCTCCATGGAAGGAACATTCCAAATAATTTCAAAGGGTATCCAATTTTAAAAATATGTTGGTGTAAGATGATTTCAAATATATTTTAAAGGCATATATTTCCGGAAAAAAATCAATCAGGCGAAGAGCGCTCCAAGCAATTCTAGGGAATTTCATAATTTAAAAAAAAAGTCATTCTATTAAATCTAATTTATAAACAAATTCTGGCAAGCACTTTTTAAAATAAATTTTAGAAGCATCAAAATTTTCAAAAACTTGTCGAAGGAGGACTACTCCAAATAGCATCTAGGAGTATCCCAATTTCCAGTTGTTGTTTTTTAGGAGGACCATTCTAAATAGCTGTTAAAAGAGATAAGTCTTCAAAAACTCTCAACAATGAGGATTAATATATATACATTTTAGGAGCACCCAATTTTCTAATATAAATTGGGGAAAATGAGAGTATAAAGTCCATAGAAAACTTTTGAACTTGCTTTTCTCCTCCTGTCTTACACAAATAATGTTCCACTAATGTATAAAATCACAATGTTCTTATTTCTTAGGGTTTAGTAGTAAGCCTTAGAATCGTGTCATAAACCTATGATTTTAAATACAACTCCAACGCCCACCCAAATTAAACTCTCCCTTAGCCCATACAACGAGACCATTGTTTTTCGTGTAACAACTATCATGAATAAAATAATAAACCCTAATATAAAATATGTTTATAATAGATAAGCGAAAAATTGACAAATAGATCAGATTTGTCTCTCAACCTTTCCTGAAATAACTATAATTATGATTGTGTTACCTTGGTGTTATTACAAAAATTGTATTGCACAAATCAACACAAAATAGGCGCTGATGTATATTCCATTCACCGTAGGAATTGACTTCTGAAAGGCCTTTTCCCTACCATAAATCTACTATATAGTAGGATATTGGTAGGAAAAAAGACCTTTCAGAGAGTAATTCCTACCGTGAATGGAATATAGCAAACTTTCTCTGTTTTGTTGTTTGTGATCATTGCTTTAGGTTAAGTTTCCTCGGTTTTTTAGCATAACTGTTTTCAAGGGAAACTTTATAATAAAATGACCTATCAATAATCTCAGCCAAGTCATTAAGGAATTTTTATGAGTTTTGATAAATCGTCTCCATTTTGATATATTTTAAATAGTTTGGATGTATATTATTAGTATTTAAAAATATATCAATGAAATGAATTCAGAATTGATCGGCGGACCTGGTAGTGCTTTTACTCCACGTGTTATTGAAGGTCCACTTTGATAAGAAACTATGCAACATTAAGACCGAATAGTGATCATCAGTACATACATACAGATAAACAAATTATATAACTGCAAACCCACACCCCCTGGTTTGATGCCAGGGTGATTACACTAGTTCACTGTTGTAGACTGTTTTCCCTGATATTCAATTATCTCATATACAACCCGCACTGCTGACATCACGTACTAAGGCGTCAGTCTCCCATGGTCTGGTTTGCTGTACAAAGGGATCTTGGGTTTCAAACCCCGGGTGGGGATACACATCTAGGTTTTTCCTCCCCCTATATGTTTTCCCAATTTTCCTTCCACACCAATGCGGGTACACCTATCTACAGTAGCCCCATGGCTTCTTTGGTGCTGACTGACAGCTCACATCTGACTTCTGATAGTCAGTATTTACCTATATTTTGAATGTCAGAAGTTACAGCTGCTAAAAACATGTTTTTGCGGATCATCTGGTTCAGCGTAAGAATACGTAATTTGGTCTGGTAAATTTTTAAAGCTGTCAGTCTGTACCAAAGAAGCCATGGAACTACTGTATGTTCTTCCGTCCTAATTCCAACCCCATTCAGTAAATACGCCTGGCCGGATGGCAAGACGTGCTACACACTAACAATGAGGAGATATCTAGGTGTTTAGGCTGTTCTAGGTTAAGTTAGTTTGTAATTCATGTGTGTTTTAGCACCACCCGTTTGGGTTAGACGCTTATACAGAAAAGCTATTATTTTTGTTAATAACGGCTGTAGAATTGAAAAATAACACCTCCACACGTGAGTTGAACCCGGGACACTGCCTTAGAATATGAGTGAAGAATGACATTGGGCACGGGATGAATCCTGGATAGCTCAGTCGTAAGAACAATGGCGTACTAAACTAAAGGTCCCGAGTTCAATTCCGTGTCTGTCCTATTACAATGTAGGGAAAGCTTATGTACAAATTACGCTAGGGATTTTAGGGACTAAGAAGGCTTTATTTAGAGGAAGTGTACTCACATTTTCCTGGAGGGAGCGTGTAAACCCGTTTTAGAAATACCACCCTCAGTACACTCGACCTAGATTCGAACCTCGATCTACCGGCCGTCGGTAGCTTAGTCCACCGCGGGAGTAGCGCGGCCACTGAAGCGTGTTCAGCAGATGTATAAACTTATTGGCGTATGAATCCACAACTGTAGATCAAGTTTTACAACTGTCAAGCGAAGTCCGATATCAGGCATATCCACTGAACGAGTTGTTTCTCTAAGCCCCCCTGAGAATATTCCGCGTGCCGCCACTGATTTCCGGTAGTTCGGTGATCAAGTCTCGTATTTATACTGCGTGTGGTTTAGGTTCAAGGTCACGTATGTTGGAAGTGTTTCCCTAACTTTACGACCCTGTTAAAATGTTATGTCCGCTTCTCTACTCGAGTAAAACACAATGGCCACACGAATCAAAAAGAGTGGAAATAAAAACCCAACAATAGTAATTAAAGATGTATTGTGCGTGAGCAACAATGCAGCAATAAAGATTTGTTGGAATTAGAACTAACAAGCGCAAGTCTCCGTCTCTCAAAGCCGTCAGCAGTACAGTACACATCATACATATATTAAAATTGACTTCGATTAAATATATAGTTTTAATATTCAAGGTAATAAAACATGTTTAAACATAATGATCCTGAGAGAACCGTGAGTTTGGAGATGATTAATTATCCTCCTTGGTGTTAAAGTAAATAGAAGACAGATTGATACTTCTTTTTGTACAATGGAATAATTTTATAATCATGGCGAAATGCAGTGACGTATAGTGACGTATTCTCCAGGTATTCCAGTTCTGCGCGCATACCCATAATGATAAGGACTAGTATTGTTCGTTCACGGTAGGAGTTTACCTGGGAAAGGACTTTTTTCCCTACCAGAAATCTATTATATAGTAGGATATTGGTAAGAAAAAAGACCTTTCAGAGGTAAACTCCTCCCGTGAATGAAGTATATGTTTTGAGTTCAATGTTGTCTGTGCTAACTAAGCAAATACTAATGTTAAATTGTTAATAAATATACATGCAACGAGTTATTAATTTAAAAACTTATATTGATTCATATTCCAAGAATACTGTGTTTTAAGTAATTCTTCTTTCAAAAGGCTCTACTTAACAAATTAGGAAACCCAGGGCCTGTTGCTTGAAAATCACAAGGCAGGCTAGAAAGGCTCTAATGACCTTGCTCAATGTCTAGGGGGTTGCAACACATTCATTTCCTCTCACCCACAAGGGCTGGGCTGTGAAATCACAACCGGCTCCCTTGTCACTGCTCCTCTGACGTCACACTCACAACCTGCTCCTGACAGACGAAAGGAGCTGTTACTTATTGCCACTGGTCCACGGATCAATTACACGCTGTAACAGGTCCGGAGTAAACTTGCTCCTCGTCTCTCTGTCACAGGCAGCGCTAGAACAGGTCCAAAGTAACCTTGCTCCTCGTATCTGTCACAGACAGCGCTAGAACAGGTCCAAAGTAACCTTGCTCCTCGTATCTGTCACAGACAGCGCTGTAACAGGTCCAAAGTAACCTTGCTCCTCGTATCTGTCACAGGCAGCACTAGAACAGGTCCAAAGTAACCTTGCTTCTTTATGCTCCGGAGATATTTTGGAGCAGTCGTACAGTAGAAAGGAAATGGATGCTTTGTGTTCTTGTCACAGCGCTGAGATCAAGTCCGGCGCTACCTTGCTTATTTATTATAGGCCTAGCTTAGAGTTGGTTTGGGGAGTCACAAATGAGTTTTTAAGGGGAAAGCTTTCGTAGTTACAAAACATTATTTCCACAATACAAGCACAGTATGTGATGTATTCTCACAATAAATTGTTACGTTGATGAGTGACATTGAAGGGATCCACTTGATGATCAAATGATTTAAGGCAAGGGTCAGCAATTTATTGACCGACTGATCTTATCTAACCCACAAAATACTATTACTACTACTATTACTACTACTACTACTACTAATTAGGAAATGTAAAATTGAACTTTTTTTTTTGCTCTACTTATTTCTTTACTTTTTTTTCAAATTAGCCTTAAAAAATTTAAAACCCATAAAGCCCCCAATATTAAAAAGGATGCCAGCCTTTGGTCTTTGGCTTCACTCTCACACTAGAATGGATTGCCGATGACAGGGAGATTGAGGTTCAATTCCGGTTGGGTGAACTAAGGGTGATTTTTCTTAAACGTTTTCAACTCTTATTCTAAACAAATGTGGGTGCACTTCCTCTAGAATCAACCATCTTCATCCCTAACACATTGGCGTAATTGCGTATATTCCTAACGGGCAGTAGCTAGATGTGGTGCTAAAAAAAACTAGGCTGGGAGTAGGTACGAATACTGTCACTGTGACAAAAAGGAGCAGGTAAAAGGAACAGGTCCAGTGGTGGAGCAGTAACAGATTGCTCCTGCTCCACTAAAGGAGCAGTTTTTCCCATCCCTATGGACGCCCACTAGTAATTGGCCATTGAGTTCGGGTTTTAACACCCCAGGTCATGCTGTTCATGTGTAGCAGGCTAAGCATTGTGCCAATTATTGAAAAAAGATTCAAGATCACAATGTTAATATATTAAGCTAATTTAGTATGGTATAAGTAAAATTACATTATATATAACTAATTGTAAAATAATAGTTTACGTAACAAGCTTTAAATAAGTATACACTAGTTAAATACATTGAGTATTGCTTAGTCATTCTAGTCATATGTATTATTATGCATTTGGCAAACACATCTAACCACTCTTTCAAATTTAGGCATTTCAGCACTTAATGGTGAGGGAGGGGGGAGCGGGTGACGAGGCTACTTTAACCGTAGTTGATGGTGATTCTTGTTTTTCTTTAGTAGAAAGGCTTTGTGGAGTTTTAATAGTGTTCTTTTAGATTTTGTTTTACATTAACGACTTATTGTCATTGTGATTTTATATAATTATACATCAAAGAATTCCAAACCTCAGGAGTGATATTTCACCATTTCAAGATGATTTAGAAGTAAAAGGTAAAATAAAATATGTTTTCATAAAATGTATCTAATCAGTGGCGCACCAAGCCATTTACTTTGGGGGGAGGCATTCAATCAAGGCTGTAGCAAGAATGAAATTTTGATGGAGAGAGCGGGTTTGAGGTCGCACAGCACCCTAATACCCGAAGGCCAAGAATATTTATGAATATTAAATGCTTTTAGTAATTATTTGGAATAGTTTTGTAGTAATTAAGAGATTTAAATAATTCAAATGATATCGAATATATTATTTGCGTGTTTTTTAAATTTTTAATTTTGTGTGTAACAGTAAACCATTTGAATACTAGGCTTAAGTCAGAAGTCTGGCTTTAAAATGTAGCCAATACATTAGACACATCTTCAATGCTAAATATTTTAGTTATATTTCATGTTATTTATATTTCTATTAAAATTATTTGAGTAGTCTAGTATGGCGTATGGGAACATCACTGGGATGGGCTGAATTTGATCACGTGACCACGCTCCCCGCTCTCTGATTGGCTGTTGGTTTTCCCCCTCCCTTCCTCCTGACCCCCTTTCCAGGGTTCCAAACTTGAGTTTTAATTTGTGCTCATTGGTTATTTATGTATGCTCATTACTTTTCTATTTGTGCTCATTGGTTATTTATGTATAGTTAGGATTGGGAAGGGGCGTTAGTGTTTTTTTATTTATTTATTGGTGTGCAGTCCATAGCGTCGGGCGTTCCTCCATCGTCATCAGAGGGAACACAGAGCATGAAGCTCTCCTCACGGCAGCGTAGAAAAGAGTGTGAGAGATGGTTCCCCCTGCCTTGAGACCCCTATCACTTCCCATCACTACCTACCCTCCTTAGAAGTATGTGTTACAACCCCATCCCTCACCCCCATGTGGTAGTGGGTTTTCTCAGTGTCGCAACCTCTTATGTAGTAATGGGGTTTTTACCGGTGACTGGCACCAGTTTGGCGAGTCAACAAGACATGTAGGGATAAGAATAGATCGTGACCTTGAATGATGTCGCAATGAGTTTTCCCTGATGACTGGTGCTAGTTTAGTGGATCGACAAGACAGGAATAGTCGTGACCTTGAAATCGTGAGCTAGGTCATTGAATGTTCATATTTGGTGTCAGTTTGACGGCTCGACAAGTCGAGACTCGTCTTTTCGTGTAAGGGGACAGAAAGATTTTGCATGAATAAAACATGATATTACAAAACATATATTATTTAAGCATTAAAGGTTTTGCAGACATATATTAAAGGTTTCACATACATCATGCATAATATTTATTATACACTTTTACAGGAATGCCACATATATTCGTTCATACGTTTTTCTACAGTGTATCTTAGATGTGTTAGTAAAATTGTTTTTAATTCACAATTCAGCATGTAATGGTCCAAACCGACGATTTGGCGTATAAAATAGGTTGCATTGATAAGGTCCAGGTTTCTTATGTGCGTTTCCACCATAGCCTGTCCGAGATTGATGAGGTCCGCTGATTCTGTTAGCGTGTTGCATAAATTCACGACGAGTGTGTCGATAAAAATGTTGCAATAGCGTGCGATGAGTGTCGACCACATATCCCAGCAGTCGATGAGGTCCCACACATCACAAATACGCACCCAGCTAGGTGCTAGATATGTGACACGTTTGAGTCAGGCGTCTTGTTTCTCGCTGATGACGACCATATGCATGCGTCTCAGAGAGATTTCATGATTAGACAGCCTAATCTTCTGAGAAGGTTGCGTTTTTCTTCAAAAACTTTGATATGACCGACTTGTAGTTGCCCAGTTCTTGCCACTCTGTACGGTTAAACACCGCACAGTTCACTCCACATTTTTCTAGTTGGACATAGGGCGTAAAGTTGTTATTGACACTCATGCCGATGATGACTAACTTGGCGTCGACTTCTTCCAGCGATAATAAAGTGTTGAAAGTATTGGTGATGGCGAGCGGCTTCAACGGTTTTGCTTTGCGGGCGCAAACGTCTTGACCTTCCATGGTGTTTTATTGCTTCAATGATTGTCGTGATTATGGCCAGAATGACACTGGGACGCCCCTTTTATAGGCGCACGCTGATTAGACGCAGCCTCTTGAAGGGTGGAAGGACCCTACAGTCTTGAAAAATGTGTTGTAATATCTCACCACCTTAGCGTCGTTGCCTGTATGATTAGTGGGCGAGAATAGGGCAAAGAAATTTTTCATCTGAATGATCTGGGCGCAATAGAGAAGGTCATGAGACAGTAATGGCCGCAAACGTCTGAGGCGATGCTTTGAAGTTGTAGTGTGCTATGTTACGTGCGGGAAGTGTTTTGGCGTATAAATGCCAGATGTGACTTTATACGGGGTGGAAAACCATAACTGTCAAAATATTCTCCCACGCCATTCTTGTCGATAAATATGGCAACCCAATGCGTCCAAGTCTTGGTGTGTGGATCAGTTTTGATGAAGAGAGTGGCAGGTCACGCTATTCTTGCGGGTAGTTGATCAGTAGGGAAAATACCCAACCGTACATAACGGAGCCACGGGTTTGTTTCCAGCGCACGTCTTATGGTGTGCGTGTCCATCTTCAATCATCGAATCTCGAAGCCACTAAACGATGGAAGCCGAACAGAAATTCTATACAGAGCTATGTGCCATGCACATGGTGCGGCCCAATTTAAGAGTTTTCAAAGACGATGAACCTCTGTGGTACAGATCTACGACGGGTGTAGGCGTGTATTTGACTAGAAACTTTTTCTTTTCTGTCCCCTTGACGTAGACGATTTCTGCACACATTGTGTTACGGGAGATGAGGGATTCGATAAGGCTGTAATCCACATCACCACTATCTCAGGGAATACCGTGCAGTTGGTTGACGATATAGTCGGCTTAAATTTTAGCTACAGCTGAAAGTTTCTCGATAACGTAAGGGGGTTTTAACACCCAATGTTGAAGTAATGTACCACATACAGATAAAACCCTCAGTTCCTTGACGAGTGTAAGTGGCGGGAGGCCATTTATATTAACTCCCATAATCGGTCACGTAGTTTCTGTCTTTGTTGATGGTGATGATGTTTGCAAGCTACCCGTACACGATACAGTTGACGGTTTCAGTGTGAAAGCTCTGGTGAAACTCACTTCGATGCTCAGAGAGCCATGCCTCGTCAAATTCCAATGTGATATCATGTGGGTGGACAGATTAGTTGTGAGATCGAAAGCCATGAGATGATATCCCTTAGGAAAGGCTTCCCATGTGATGTCACTACCTTCGTTCATGAAATGGATACCCGTTCCAGAAAACAGTGTGTGGTAGGACATGACATAGTTGCCGTTTGAAAAATTGGGCTTTAACGGATTCGACGGCACTTTTTACCCGTGCACGTACAGTGAGAAATGGTTCATGCCATAGGTTTAAAAATTGAACGGGTTATTGGTGGCGTCTCCGTTGAACGCCGCGTTTGATACAAACCTAACGATGCATCGTTTGGGTAACTGTCCTAGAATACGTTGTCCAGTGATTTCTCTTGCACGTCCGTAGGAATAGTGAGTGTTTTTACTTCCACGGGAGTGATGGGATACTTTGCGGGACTGACGTTTAATGCTTTGGCATGTGCCAACGGTATAGAAGGTGCTACTTTAACGCGTCACACTAGAAGGCTGGCTTCAGATATGTGAACCTTAAAGTGAGGGAGTTCAGGGACGGCCATAAGACTAAACCCGTCTCGGGAACGGACCAACTTGTCTCTGAGTTCGGTACCATTCTAATGGTATTTCTCTTGGTTAAACACGTAACCATGTAGATACCCCAAAAGATCAAACATCTTAAATTTTGCGGTGAGACTGCGAAGGACCTCAAATCCATTGTTGCGGGCGTTAGCCTCTTCAAAGGTTCCGGGGCTGTCTGCGAACCACAGACCGCAAGTCAAATGTGTTCTTTTGGCTTCATTGTTGTAATTGAGCAACGGCTCAATGTACGATATATAAGAATACGTGTAGTTGGGCGGTGAAACTAGTTTTTGTTTTAAAAACACATCCACCTGTGCAAATAGCGAATGCAACCAGTTGTTGACGGGGGAGATTTGATCCACCTCTGAGAAAGCGCCACCGTCAGGTTTCATGAAGGCCGCCCAGAGATAGAGCATAGTTTGTGAAAGATCGATATAAAACTCGCCTTGTCCAGTAACGGTAAATTCGATGGGTGAATCATCGGGGAGAGAAGAGACAGGTTTGTACTGGAGCCATTGCCCACTTTCAAGACTGGTTTGTGTGGCTGGGACGGAAAAGAGATCGAGTTCACTTCTGGCACACTCACAGGATTGGGGGGGTAGAACTGAAAATATTTACCGCTTCTTTCTTGACCTTTTTACGTCGGCCAGTGACAGAAGACTGACGTCGGTGCTTTTTACGATGCCCTTTATAGCCTGAGCTGGTCATCAGTGTGTCGATCTTCTGCTCCACCTTGCGTTTCAGGTTTGTTTCAGTCTCGTCGACACGATGCTGTAGAGCCTCTTTGAAAGGACGACGCTGATTGGTAACGTCAGAGAGCACATCGATACCCATAAGAAGCTCCTGTTTTTCAATGGCTTTATCGCCGCTTCTCAGCAACGGTATGATGCTTTTGAAAAGGCAGCTGAAAAAATTTCCTCTCCCATGCTCGCGTTGATAGGAAACACCGTGATGGATCGAAGATATTCCTGTTCCAGCCTGGTTGACGTAGTAGCTTTGGTAGGGACAGTTTATGTTGAGCAGCGCCGAAAATGAAGTTTCACGCACACTTTTCCAAACTCGAATGGTACAGGTTCACCAATGTCTGTTCTTATATTGATTTCCAATCTTTCAATTTACCTTCTAAGCACGTGTATGTAGTGCAACGAATCATAGCTAACTGTCTTATGTATGCCGTAAAGATAGTTTATGTTGTTGATAGTAACGATACGTAAAAGTGATGCCACTATGTCACCCACGGGCTGAGGATCAACTTTATCCTTGTAGATGTATATTTGCGAGGGCAAGTCTAGTAGAACGTTGGTGGCCTACGGTGACTTTGGGACTTTTATCAGATTAGTCCGTGGATTTAAACTGAGCTGTAAACTTAGTTGATTTGATAGAGTCAGCATCTGTATATTTGGTGAAGAAGAAACAACGTCCACTTTTTTATTGGGGTTTGTGTACTTTAATACGACTCTGGAATCCCCTTTAAACGCCTCTACTTCATTTAGGGCTTTGATCAATTCATGGATAGTGCTATAGTTTCCAGGGGGGGTGTGATTCTTTAATATTTGTTCCAGGCCATTAGCGTCCACCCAGTTGTACAATACAATATTTTGACCCTCGGGTACGGTGGTGAAAGAACACGGATATAAGAATTCGGTAAGAGCGACTCCCCACTGGCCTTCGAGTGCAAGATGGTAGGGTAGTTGCGTGGTGAAATTCGCGAGGGTATTTTTTCTGGGAATATCCCATAAAGATGTCGCTCGGCAAAGTGATGAAAAGCTGGTCCTTCACAGTAGGGCGCTGACTTAATTGTCAAGAATCCAAGGATTAAACTTGGCGGGGTAGCCTTTCCACTGCACGTACACTTTATTTTTGGCGCCTTTACCCTCTACACGTGCTATATTATTAACTTTAAATGTTTGAGGAAAACGTATGCATTGCAATTCGGGTTCGTAAAACGTTCCCTCCACCTCCTCACCATCAAGATTAGTCAGCCTGTAAACGACTCGTTGTCTCTACACGACACTGCTGACTTTAAAAGTTTCTTCACTGCAATTACTTTCGTAGCCCTTTACAAGCAGCATTTTGGATTTTCTAATATGCACCGTGTCACCGACTTTAATTTTTGGCTTACTATTAGAGTTTGGACGCCGTTTTCCGTACAGATTATCTCTAACTTGAAGCACATTGATTTTTGAAACGTCGGCAGGCCATCTTGATACTGGAATGTTTTGCGCAATTGTAACCATCGAAGAGATCTTGGAGGACATACACATACCAATACGTATTATTTTTGGTAAAGTAGCGCCTCATGCGCCCTTTCAGAGTTATATTGAATAGTTCCACGATGCTTGCCTTCACATCCGGATTATGAGTGGTGTTTGAGAAATTTCCGGACTAAACGTGCCGTGAACGGTGTCTCCTTGTCTGTCTGTATACTTAGAGGTTTACATCCACTTTGTTTGAAAATGTTCCGAAAGGCGTCTCTCACGACGTTCCCCATCTTGGATGGAAGCGTCCTCACCCAGGCCATCATCCTAAATACATTAATGACGGTGAACAAGTACACTGCACCGTCGTTGTTTTTTCCGAGACTTCGCATATCATTGAGATCGGCTTGCCAGAGATCGTCAATGTTTGACACCACGTACTTGTTGCGTGGAAACTTTTTTTTATCACCGGTTTGTGTAGGGTATAAGTCTCCTGCACACGATGCTATTCTCGTACTTTGTCGGAATCTTTCTTGGACGCCTTTATGAGCGACGCTACCCCTGCAAACCCCGCAGGGTGAAAGGGGTCGTAGTAGATAGTGGCTAAGTGGGCCATTAAGCTCGGAACGGCAGCCACCTGTTTTTGTTCACCCTTTTCAGTTTCTTCTTCTTATGGCCTTGTGATGGTGTAAGTGGTTGGGGTACGTGCGTTGGATCTCTATTGGGCACCAAACGTTTTGGATTTACAGTAAATTCTTTTGGAACGTTTATTCTTTGAATCGCCATGAGAAACTCTCGCCACCCAGATGGCTCGCTGTGTCTTTTTGCTCTGACCAGATCGTTATCTAAATCCACAATATTGGATTCATGGAGTTGCGTATCATGTATACTCACTTCCCTGTTTTCACTCCAAGAGATACCACCTCGGGAAATAAAATGTTCTAGTAAAGGTTCAGCTTTTTTACGTGCCTATACTGGTGCAGTATTGAGTACAGCAGGGATGGGAAGTAAAGACATTTCAGGGGTGGTCGTGGTGGTGGTTGCATTTTCAGTCGGTGGAGGATGTTGACTAAAGTGCAGATAGTTCTGTAGCACTTGTTGGTATAAAGTTCATTTAGACTTGTCGTCAATTTTGAAGCTAGGATTTTTTCTATTTTCTTGTCCAGCTCGGAGACCACTAGATTTGTAGCCGATGCCACTTAATGGTGGCGTTGTTCGTAATGGTGTAATGTTTCCGGAGACACTAATATCATCTTTTTCGTGTGTTTCATTATCTACTTGTTAAATAAGGAACCGAGGACACCGCTGATTAAAGAGGCTAAAAGTAAGGGCAAGAACGCTCCTCCTTTCTGAACTAGTAGTCGTTTCTTCTTCTTCCAACACTCTCATCGTTTGGCCAGCTTGCACAACACTTGCTTGTTAGCACGCAACTTTGTCTTCTGAGCATTCTTAAACGGCACCCTCCCTTTTAAAGTATTGTAGGCACACTCGCAAACAGTGTCAATCAGTTTCTAGTCGGCCGTTTTCATCAAGGCGACACGTTGCTGCGGATTCATGCGATACATCGCACGTAGCAGAGGGGCTTGTTTCAGCACTTTGTGACTCATGGTTATGAAATTATCTGTAATCGGGATTTGTCAGTTTTTTATAGCTTTTGCGTGGTAAATACACGCAGCACCCGATATTTGTGCAGGTTCTATAACTGAACCATTCGGTGTACCTTGTTTGAAATCTAACAATATATACCCGTGATGAGTCCTTGTATCATCAGTGTAAGCCTCTTGTAAAACACGGAGTTTTTCAGGGCAAACTTGACGAGCAAAGTGTTGAATCTGAGCTTTATCCCTTGGATTTTTTTAAAAGCACGATATAATGTGCGTTTAAGGAAATGTCTCTTTGGACCTTGCTCTGGTGAAATATATTTTGTGTAAGGTACATTACGCTAATATTTTGATGGTGGCATCCTTTGGTGAGAAGATCTATGACCACTTCGTTGGCTTCATGCATCAAGTCATCCAGGATAATCAGCTGTGGAGAGTCGTTACAGGTGTCGACCATTTCCGGCAAACCCTTACAAAATATGACGTGGGGACTTGACCCATCTTGTTCGAATCCTGGTTGCCATAAAAACATAATACCAGGTGATTGTATCAAATTTAACGTCATGAATTGTGTCCAAGTGACGGATAAAGTCAGTTACAAAATGTGATTTTCCATAGCCGGAAACGGCCGCTGATGATGGCTGAAAATGGATGTTTCAACTTGTCCATAATGTTTGAGACTTATCTTATAAGCTAAATGAACTTGTATTTATAAGATAGCAGGGAGAGGTGGGTAGACGTTAAAACACAAACATAATAGTTTTTATAATATTTATTCATACAAATATATCTCACACCGTGAAAAGTATACTTGGAATATTAATTTACAAAAAATTACATTTATACAATATATCTTACACCTTGAAGTAAATTATACATGTTTGGGTATAGAGGAAACAATAATCAATTTCTTGAGCTCGTAGAGGGAATAGTGGCTGTGGTATTAATTTACAAACTCCAGTTTAAAGAATATTTGAATAAATGTACACAGCCAGATGGTTTCAATTTAAAATATGACAAAGGGAAAAAATTGACTAGAACTAAATCATATACAAACAAATAATTCTATTTGATTATAAATAATCAGGTAGGTGAAGTATTGTACTGGGGGATAGAAAAATATAAAAAGTATCCCGGGTGCATAAAATAAAACAATAAAAATATGCGTGTTTTCATGCAGACAAAAATATTTTAAAAATCTCAAATATTT
The DNA here is from genome assembly GCA_902151425.1 of Timema shepardi. Classification (NCBI taxonomy): domain Eukaryota; kingdom Metazoa; phylum Arthropoda; class Insecta; order Phasmatodea; family Timematidae; genus Timema; species Timema shepardi. The sequence continues at coordinate 61,912 of CABFVX010003642.1, read as the reverse complement.
GAAAAATGGTATGTTATTGTAACTGTCTAGAGTGAAAGAAAAAAAGTTGATTATTCAGCCCGTCTAAATGATCACCTTTTAGTCGTGGCGAGTGCGTTTACAAGAACTCTGATATCCAAAGGGCAACGTATTATAATATTCGGGTTTCCTACGTTTGGTTTACATGGGCCGGAAGACTTTAGTCCGCGAAACGGTACATACAGTCGAAATACCTTTTCTTACAATTTTGTGCGGTATCTGTATGTATCTTTAAACGACCCGTTCTTTGACTATCGCTTTCAAAACGTCAAAATTAACGTCGTTCCGGTTGCCGTAGTTTTTGGTGATCGCGCGAACCTTACACCCCGTTTTTGTTTTGGCAGGATCGTCACCAACACAAACTCAATACGCGTAATTCTTGGGACCGCCAGATACAAAGGCGCTAATGTAGCTTCTCGGGCCGTAATCTTGAAGTTCGTCAGTGAAGTGACCTAAATATCTCCGGTCGGTGGACTCCAATTGCCGGGGCGTTCAGGGATACAAAACGTGATCCCCCAAGTTTTCAAGGATGCTGTATAAGATCAACCTAGCCATAGCGTCACGGTAATTTTGGCTATTCCTTCTACTCAATTTATAGATGGACAATTTGGTTCCAAGTGAATTTTGGGGTGGCCGATGGGATATTTTTTGTACTTGCAAACGTAAGGATACAATGAACACACACCCAACTACTTGATATCTTCTCCACAAGAATGATCTGCCCCGTGGAAGAGATTGATACAATTTGTACGCCCACCAAAGAATGCATACCTAGTGTTGAGGTTCTCCTTGGTATACGCCTCGTGCCGGAGTACAAATTGCTGCAAGTCCTTGTCTGTACGTTTCATCGCATTAAACATACACTCCCACATCTCTACGACCGTGTAGACTTTTCAACACAAGCCATGGTCGCTTCATAGCGCGCCTCCATGGTCTCTTGGCGGCTGTTTTTGATAGGTGTTGTCCTGTCGGGATAACAAAGAGGGCACCCGTGCCAATAACAGCCACAGAACTAAAATGCGGTCGTGGTATCTCTAGCTTTAACAATGCCGTCTCCTGTTGGCGGAAGTGGGGTTCCCATACGCCGGGCTAGCTACTGTAATAATAATAATAATAATAATAATAATAATACATAGAAGTAAAGTGACCTCCGTATATTCACACAGTCTTATGAATGTGTGTGTGGACTATAAAAGTGTAACACTAACTATACAGACTACAGTGTTCCGAACACAATGAGAAAATGGTTCCTTCTAGGCTCAACACTTATATAGGACTACTTTGAATAAGAGACCGTGGCTAAAATGCCAGTCTACTCGTTTCTACCACGAGGGGTGGGTTAATGGGGGTGTATGCCCATACAATTGAACCTTCTCTTACTGTGTTCTTTGTCAACGAGTAAAGTTTAATATACACTGTATATAGCTCGACCGGTTTATAAGATACTCACTCTCACACTTCCTCAGAAACAATATAAATATTATTCACTCTTTTTTTATTTCCCCACAGAGATAAAAGACATATTTTTAGATTCAATATTTCTCGATAGCACATACGCAACATAAATTAACAAACAGTGTCAGAGATAGCTCAGTGACAAAAGATTTCACAGGTCGTAATTTGAAAAGTTCGAATCATGGACGAATGTAATGAGGTGCTTTTTATGTATAAAAACAAAGTAATTTTACATAATCATGTTTTTTAAAGACGCTTTGCAATCAAAATATGTTTTTTATATTAATTAACATAACAGTAAATGTTATATGTAGGCCTATAGTTTTATTTACAGATGAAAATAGTTTTTCAAGTGTATCACTTGCTCAATGCTATGTCCTGGTTCCTGGTTGGACTTAACAATAAAAATAGTAACAACTTGGATAACTTTGTGCACATGGCTGATTAGACAAAATATGTTACACTTCCTTTTAAGTTGTAGTTTTGAGTTTTATATCTTATGTGGACTCGATTTAAATAGGCCACTCGTTTGGAAAAACTTATTTAAATAGGTCAAAGCACTTCAAATCATGTTCGGTTGGAAGCCACGGACTTACACGATTAAAAAACTTGCATTCGTTGATTATGTCTGTACTTAGATTAGGTTCATGGTCGCTAATATAGTATTCCCAATGGATGGGGCTGAGGGAGGGCGGGGGTGGTAAGAGGAAATGGACCCGCACTAGCGTGGGGAGAGAATGGGGAAACTGCAGTGATAAATAACATGTATAATGCCACTCCCTGGACGAGTTTGAACCAATATGTTGCGAGATTGGTGCCTTAGACCATCTGACCACTAGTACAGGTAGTACTGTAGTCAGACATTATTACCACTCTAGTCTCGAGCAACTGTTATTCGAAAACTACAAAATGTTGGAAAATGTAGGATTAACTAATCAATTAGGAATTAGTGTTTTTTTCTGTACACATTTATGAGTGAGAAGCCAATATGACTGTAGAGAAGATAAACTAAGTTTTCCATCGTATTTGATCGTCACCCAATGACCAGTATTGGGCACTTTTATCTTAGTTTATTTTACAAAGTGAATATATATATATATAGCCATCAAAATCATACAAATACTTTTTTCAACAAGGTCCTGTTTGCGCTCAAATTGCATCCATTTCAAAATATAAGAAATTCTTTTAAAAAATCATCTTGTTCGATTCCACTTTTGTGACAATTTTAAAAAGTTGCACTTTTAAACGTATTCATATATTCCATAAAATACCTTGTAATCAGACCCTTTATTGGAATTAAGTGCTTAACTAATAAAAGTTAAGTTGGGAATATTTTGTTCTGGGATATGTTCTGTAGCCTACATTCCCCAACAAATTTTAATTTGGGATCTCATAAGATAAGATTCCATGGAACCTTTATGTGTGAATAAATTAATTTGTATATTTTAACAGTACTAATTTTGGTTTTTCTTTTGTGATAGAAAAGCTTATTCTTGAAATCTAGCACTGCTTGTACAATGGCTCATAGGGCAGAGTTTATATGAGCTACTTAGAGAAAATAGTTTAGGATTCCAGAAACTTGAGAGGGCACAAGGATGCCCATATGATCAAGGACAGAGTGACTAGAAATTGTGCTGATAAGCATGTTAAAAACAACACTATAGAGTCTTCGTGAGAAGAGAGTTTGGAGCCCTAAAAGTTTCCGAATTCTATCATAATCATTACAAAATCTGTTAAAAAAGAAATTATCATAGCAAGCAGCAACAAATTTGAGTTGACCATTTTCCAATCTGAGAGTCAGTCAAGGTGATGGAGTCCCACGCCACACTGGCATGTTCGAGCTTTGACCCGGCCCAAGTAAAATACAAACTTAGGATACTGTCAACTTTAGAGAGTGGGGATATTATATATTTAATAAGTCCAAGTAACTTCAAAGAGTGAGTAACTAAATGATCAATATGATAGTGGAAGTAGAACTTATGGTCTCTAAGTAACATCTAGATCTTTAATATAGAGACAACGTTCAATAGTATTAATATTAAGTTTATGAGTGGAAAAATAGAGGTGGTCTTCCTAGTGAAAGCCTTAGCCCTAGTTTTAGATTTATTAATAGACATTACACTTGCATTAGATCATCGTAATATATCATTTACGTAAATTTGGTAGATCTATACAATCAGCAAGTGAATTTATGATATTGAAAAGTTTAAGCTCATCAGTAAACAACAGATCATTTGAAAATTGTATGTGCAGTACTTACCAATATCATCAATAAACACATTAAAAAGTAAAGAACCTAAATTAGACCCCTGAGCCTTGAGGTACACCAGAAGAGGCAGAGAAGGAGGGGTTTGATTATATTTTGATGGTACGATATTTAGGCCCTATTATGTAAATAACTTCCAAACTAAATCACATAGGAAATCGAAATGCCAAAATTACTCAGTTTTGAGAGAATACTACTTTGCTGACTTAGATAAAACACTCTAGGGCCTACTTTGGTCAAAATAAATGGCATTCAACTTTACCTTGAGTACAAATATGATCCAGAAATTCTACTAAGTTAGTTTCAGTAAATTTATTATTTACAAAATCATGTTTATTTCCAGATAATCTATTTTTCAGATGGTGAGATATGTGTTCATGTATTACTTTCTCAAATAATTTAAAGAAACTATTTAGTAGAAAAATGGGTATATAGTAATATTGGTTAGGGACCCTTTTTTTATACATATATGGGAATAGCTATAGATAGTTTCCGTGCTTCAGGGAATGTTCCACTTGACAGGCTGAGATTAAAAATAAACGTTAGCAATGGATTGAAGATATTAGCGCACCTTTAACAATTAAGCTTGGGATTCCATCCACTCCAGTACAACTGGATGAATTTAATTTTTGAATAGCAAGAGATACATCTAAAGAGGTAATCTGGCTAGGAT
>CABFVX010003642.1:0-52500 GCA_902151425.1 Timema shepardi | reverse complement strand
TTCTCTCTCATATATAAATATATATATATATATCTTTCTCTTTCTCTCTCTTTCATATATNTCTCTTTCTCTCTCTCTCTCTCTCTCTTATATATATATATATATATATATATATATATATATATATATATATATGAGAGAGAGAGAGTATTTGGAAAAAGGCATAGGAAAGGTGGATATAAACATAATATGCTATAAAAGGGACGAACACGATATGGCTTTTACAATGAAAAGAAGAACACAGCTCACACTTTACAATGCTGCCATTGGACAAAAAGGTTATGGTTTCCTCTTAAAGAAAATCGATTGTCACCACCCAATCCCCCGACCTAGGTTTCATTCTATCGGAACTCATCAGGGAGAAGTGTGAAACGCGCAACGCAACTGCCTAAAAGAGAAAACCAAAAAACAAAAGGGAGAAAATGGAAAATTGTAAAGAATGATAGGACACATAGATAGTGTAATGATATGAAATTATACACCCCAATAATTTCTTATTCACATTTATATTCAAAATCATGACATTATAAATTAGATCGGGTAGTAAGGTTTATTTGTACTAAGTTGTTAAGTTGCAAGGTATGACGACATCTTTCTACGTTTCTGTTTAAAAAGACACCACAGTTTGGTCAACAGAGAAAGCACCTAGATGACCACACCTCTTTTTCTAGGAAGCTTCGAGAAGGAAATGTCGCTTGATATTCCCCTTCAAGGTACTCATCTCCTCCCTTCCTTCCTGACGAGGAGCCGAGTAGGTAAAGTCTATGAAATCTTAATCCGTGTTTTTACCGGAATCTAAATCTCGCATGTCGGAAATTATCGTGTGTATGACATAATAGTCGGGAATTTAAATTAAAGTCAATAACGTGTGAAACATCGAACAAAAACTGTTTATCTACTTATTATAAAAACTATAAAATACCAGGGCTTGAATTCACTAGAGACTGCAATTCTGCTCCGGTGCAAGTCTAGAAATGGTGCAACTTTTCTCCCAAAAATGTGCCTTATTATTCGTTCCATTTCTATATTCACTAAACAAGGTGCCAACTGGTGGCAAGATTATGGTGACATCACCATAAACGTCATCAATTGAGCTCTTTTCGACCAATATTTGTGTAGAATTTACTTTCAAAGTCAAAGCTACTTTATTTTAAATATCTAATGAAAATTATAGCAAATACAAAGATTTCTAAACATTTTGCTTATAAACTAGTAATACAATTAGAAGCGGCCTCTTTATGGGTGCTTTACAAAAACAATATTAGTACATTATTTAGTATTTATTAATATTATTAGTATAAAGCTTAAGTTCCTTTAATAAAACATTTATATAAACTTTAAAACTAATTCTAAAGCTATAATAACCGCCATATTTAATGACGAGATGTCTTTGGACTTGGAAGAATACAAACCTCTTTGGATATAGATGAAGATTACACACTTCTTGGTTTGTTTGACGTTTTGTTTTGTAATAATGCAATAAATGCCATTGCGTTGTTTGAATGTAAAATTCAACAATAAAAGGTAAGTAATTGCTTTGCTACCACTATCTGAATTGAAACAAATTTTGTGCTTTACAGACATATTTTATTTTAATTTCTTCATTATTAATTGGAGTACAGTTAATTAATGTTTCTAATCCATTACGATAATATGCCGCCATTTAAATGTATTGATGTGACAATCATGATTTAATAGTTGCGCCTACTCTTGAGTGGTGGCAAATAAAAGGAGTAACTTTGCTCTCAAATTGCGCCTGTTTCTTATAGTGAATAGGGATTTGGGCACATCTTTCAAACTGGCATCGGCGCAACTATTTGAGCCCAATAGTGAATCCAGGCCCAGGACTTTTATTTTCTAAACTAAGATATCACACCTTTTTAGTTATTATAAATACAGGATAACAGACTTGGACCCGACTTAATCATAATAGCAAATGTCACCTTAATGGTGGCGAATAAACATTAATATAATTCGCGTTAGCTTTTTTTAAACGTTACAATAGAAATATGTAAAAGGTATAACAAATGACATTTTCATTGTAAAAGCCATATTGTGTTCGTCCCTTTTGTCTATTTCTATCCACCTTTCCTATACCTTCTGACAAATAAAATACAATTACCTCATAAAGTGAAAAGAGATACGTTATATAAATTATAATAGTTCGGTAATATCCACGGTTTCACGTAAATGCTGTAGATATAGGAACGTATTACCCACGGATATGGGGGCCCTACTTTTTATATAAAATACTACAAAGCAAACGACATTAATTATAGATTATATTTTCAATTTTCTTGTACAATGGTAGTGCCTATCGATAACATTTAGGTTCGCTAATGTTTGACTAGCATTACGTATATCCGCTCGTACAGCTGAAAGAGTATATTGTTACCTGAAAACGCTTACACAACAATGATAAAAATAAGTTTTGGACAATGTTTAGATCTACAGCGTGTGCTAGTTTTCTGAACCACATTATTGTGTAACTAAGCAAAGTTTGAGGTACCACTTCAAATTTACATTTTATAATCGTCAAACCTAAACATGAAATTTGTTAAAGAAAAACAGAAAAACCACGCACCTACGTGGTTGTTTGATTTTTTCTCATGTAATGTAACGAGCATAGTTCAAATTATTAAAGTTGCCATATTTATTTAAAACAGGAAATGAGGGTTTTTGTAACAGGATTTTATATTAGTGTTAAGCTATGTTGCAAGAAAAGGTACCGGTTGCTAATAGAAAGGCCTACATTTGCAGTAAACAATACATTAAATACCTGGTGGTTTTTCATTTCTATTTACAGTTGTTACAGTTACTGATTTGTGGTGTAGGCTACTCTTTGTGATAAAACGATTATTTGTTCATATTCACAGTATATATAAAAATGAAACGTTTTGATAAAGAAGCACTGTTCAATTTTGTGTAGCTCGGAAGTTCTTTGCACGGGAAGTTTCAGACAGGTAAACTAATAATTTGTTGACAGGAGAGGGTATTTTAAGTGTTCATTAAATGTATAATATTCATCACATTGTATACAATATAATATATATCTATATATCTGATACAGATTTAATATATAAATATGTGTACATATGTATTTATGCTTACATAAAATATATATGTATGTATAATATAAAAATAATAGTAGTTATTGAAAAACTAATATTAACTACCCTAAAGTATGTATTTAAAAGTGAGATAAATTATTTTACTCGATTTTGTACGACCTTAAAAAAATAAAAGACTCCTTGACGTCAGTCAGCAATCGGGCTATACCAACCGAGCTGCTGGAGAAGATGGTGACAATTTCTGCTGATAGAGGATGTCATGTGGTCAGCACTATGAACCCTCCGGCTGTTAATATCAGTTTTCTAGACCGGAGCTACTACCTATTTACTCAAGTAGTTCCTCATTTATCCTCATGAGGCTGAGTTTGACCTCCTTACAGACAAGTTCTGGAAGTGCAGGGCATCGAGCCCAGTCCCTCTGGATCAAAGCCAGGAATTCTGACCATCAGACCACAAAGGCGGCCTCTAATGGCAATATCTTTAAAAAATTGTTAAGAACTACGTAATTGAAGGTTTGGCTATATATTGATCAAATATTTACTGTAATAAAATTGAAGTTATTTAATTAGTTATGTTACAATGTAGAAGAACCTATATTAAATATCTATATTGAATTAAAACTAATTCAATGTTGGCTGCATAAGAATTTGTGTTTATTTTCTTAAAAGTCCTTCATACCAGAATCTTGCCTTAGCTTAGAATCTTAATAAAAACTCTTCACATGAACTAGATTCCACATCATCATAAGTTCTGACTGGATACTTGGGAGGTTTTTTTTAAAAACATTTTACTATCTCTTTCACGAAATACAACTCCCTCTTTCTTTCTGAGTGCACTCGCTCGTTGAATATATTATGAGCTATTTTTCAAAAGATAATTGGATACAAAGATGTTGCTAATGAATTATTTGACTTTGATGGCATTTTTATTTAGCTAATTTATCATTGTTACAAAGAGTAATTTTTACCCACCCTAGACTATCAACAAATGTTGTTGAGATACCCTTTTTGTACATTTTAAATACAAAAATATACGTGGTTTTATCCGGTTCGATTCTTTGTTTTTAATTATAGTTAATATAACACTTTATTGACATCACCAATAAAATGATTCACAAAAATAAACACAAGTATATCGGTACGATTCACTTTTCAGCTTGGTTAAACACGTTATAAATTTATTTTACGGTATTTTTTAGGGAACACGGCTGTCAATTGGAGCTTTTTATCTTTGCGGAAGTTAATTTTTGTAAGGTTTACAAGAAATATTGTTTCTGTTTGTTGTTTTATTCTCCAGTTGTTCTGTACTAGACTGGGTTTATATTCATGCATAACGTATAGCTAATAATAAAAATAACAAATAGCACATAATGTTATAAACAAATTAAGACCCATTGTTTTTAATAGAATGCACAATGCATAAATGTGATGCGATGCATTATGTATGGACTAGGTCAGCATTACTAGCATTACTATACAGCCATAACATTTGATTAAATTGTTGCTGAAAAGTTTCAATATAATGTAAAAAACTTAATCTGAATTGAATAAAACAATATTAATTATTAACTATCAATATTAACACGTATAGAGGATAAACAAACATTGATCTCTGTGAAATTGTCTACAATCTCCTCCAAGGACAAGCTACTGGGCAGTAGCTCAACAGACAACATAACTAATCCCTGCAGCCTTTCTTGATAAATGTGCTTAAATTTTTTTTAGTAAAGTTTTGAAAATGACCTTTCAGCTGTTTCTAATGATTTTACAGAAAAATATGCACAGACATTTTTGTACAGCATAAATTATGCGCAACAAAGTGACTATCGAATAATTTTTGATTGAATAATGAGATCTTTACGAAACCAAAACTTGTCTGAAAGACAACGCTTTCATCTAGTACCAAATTAATTTTGATTGGGTGGACCTCCGTGGTAGGCCCTATTTTGGGCGTGGGCCTGCAGCATTTTGCCACTACCTTATAGTTACACCACTGAACTTGTAGCTATTAAGAATTTAAAACTCTATTAACCTAATTCTTATTAGTTATATTCGATAATAATATATATCTTTATACGGTTATACATATTTTAACATGTCTAACACTTGCTTTGGTGGCCTTATGGTATGACACGCTACTCTCGCAGTAGACTAGACTGCAAATGACAGGGAGATCAAGGTTCGAATCTCGGTCGGGTGTACTGAAGTTGGTTTTTCCAAACTGGTTTTCCACGATTTCTACGCAAATGCAGGTATATTTCCTATGAATATAACCTTCCTGATCCCTAAAACCATTAGCGCAATTTTTTTTAACAAAATATATTCACAAATTCTCTGTTTATTTGAATCTGACCATTTTCCTCAGGAACTTTATATCCAACTGAAATAAAATATAATGTAAATAAAAATATAATATTATAAAATACATGGTTTATATATATATATATATATATTCAAATTTGAAGATAGCATATAAAACAATTTTCTGCGAAAAGAAAAAAATATTAGTTTTAAAAATGTATAATTTTTATAGAATGAATATTACACTTATTGCCTCTACTACAAAAATTATAAACACTTACTCTAAAAATAAGTATTTAAAATTACAATAAAACATAATGAGATATACTGCAAGAAAAAGTTTTTCACCCAATTGTATGGAAAATGTCTATCTATCGATATTGATCAAATTGGAAAGGCTTACACAAGTTTTACATTGAAGCATGATAATTTTATAGTCTATCTCCCTTATCAATCACTTTTGTGTCATGTATGTTCATAATATATCTAATATGATTTTAGCTACACACATTGTATAGTAATACATCCATTCTACAACTTTATACATTCAAAGTCCTTCGTCAAAACTTCTGCAATTAACACATTTAATATTATGTTTTTAATTTTAATTTTATTAGGGACTTGTGCTACAGATTTCTGTTGAATCCCGCCGCGTGAACTGAGATGTTTTTCCTCATAATTGCTCATTCCCTCCACGCAAGTGTGGAAACACTTTCTCTTAATTACCGTATTTATTATCCACCCTGCTTTATTATTGCAAATATACGGGTAACATCTAAGGATATTAAGAAGTGAAGCATTTCTAATACCACAAAAACAAAACAAAAATTACATGGGAATAATCTTTACAGTGCACACTCTTATATGTGTTGAGTAACATCCTCATATTAGCATTTGTGTTCCCCCTTCCCCTTACTCTCTAAATCTTACGTTATTTCCAAATATTTGACTATGGCACCCGAGGGGTGCGAGAAATTAAAAATGATATTTGTAATGAAATTATTTTGTTAAATAATAATTGTCAAAATGAAATATGGTCATGTGTCAATTTTATTAATTTTAAAAGAGTGGTAGTCAAGGTATTTTCAATAGTGCCACCACTCCCCTTTCATTATCCACTCTTAAAATTGATAGCAAAATGGTTTCGAGATATTTATCTATTGTGACAAGTGTAATTTTTGTCAAAATTGCCTGTAGTCCATAATGATTTAGATAGCCCTATATTATGAATACCAAATTATTGGCTCTGTTTACAAATCAGATTACCAAGGGTAGGGCTAAAGTGTTTGATTGGTACACCTAAGTGAACCGAACCAGTGTGGGTTTTACACCGCTGTACCAATTAAGTTAATGTGTTAGAGAAGAGTAAGGTTGCTTTTAGAGGACATACACCTCTGATGAAGACCACTAGAAGAATTTTACTCCCAATTCAATATTTTTTTAACACCTATACCATGATTTGACCAGATTTTTCTCCTAGGAAACTTCAATCCTCGAGTTGGTAAGGACTCGCCACTATGGACTGGCATAATTGATAACGAGGTTGTAGGAAAGTGTAACTCTAATGGAACTCTACTACTCACCAAATGCTTGGAAAACAACCTCGTTATTACAAATACCCCCCTCCGACAAAAGGACAAGTTTAAAACATCATGGCAACATCCCAGATCAAAGCACTGGCACTTAATTGATTAGGTAATCGTGCGTGCCTGAGACCAAAGTGATGTACTAATCACAAAGGCCCTGACAAGAGCTGATGATGGCTGAACAGACCATCGACTGATACGTTCTGCAATGGCTCTGCATACTCCTCCAAAACGAAAGACGTAGAGAAGACATATTAGATGTAAATTGAACACTGAACGTCTCAAAGAAGATAACATTAAGATAAAGTTTCATCAACTACTCAGTGAAAACTTCCAAAAGAATATTCTGATAATATTGAACAGCATTGGTCAGCGTTCAAGTGTGCAGTACTGTCGGCCTACAAAAAATTTGTTGGATGCACAGAGAAAAAACATCAGGACTGGTTTGATGAAAATTACCAAGAAATTCAAAGTCTCATAAACAATAAGAGGAATGCACACATTGCTTACCAAAATAATCCCAAATCAGCTCCCAAGAAACAACCGTATCAATTGTAACAATACAATGCTTCGTATTGCACAATTACTCCCCACCTAACCTAATGTCACTAATAAAATTGCCAAGATACATACTACCCACCCCCAGAAATAACCTCCAAGAATCCTATAATAGTATTCTTCTCTATTATAGCCCTATCTTGCCCCAACAATTACTCAAAGCCAGCATTCAGAAAAATCCATTATAAACAGTGTAGTTAAATAACTGTTCTAAACGTACCTTCGTCTAGATCCCCTGGCTACGTCGCTGGCGAGTCAAACGCACCAATAAACAAGAGTTGGGCAACTACATTTCGGAGAACGTGCTTAACGATCTACTCAGCCCGAACATTGGAAATAAACTAGCCAATGTTTACTTGACCCCCCTCTGCCAAATCTACTAACCCTGGTTTGCCGTCTGGCGGAGGGATATGAAAATGCCACGCCGAACTTTCAAGCTTGCACATTGGTCGAGAAAGGGAATACTGCAGAGCGACAACGACGCGTCCAATCAGCGGCTGGGAAAACCTACGAAGTTGTGTCAGAATGACGTAATGGACTATTTGAGCGTAACTGAGTTGGAAGTGAATACCCCTCCCCTTTGTTTCCGTGTTTTTAGGCTCATTATAAAGAGAATTGTAAATTGTATATGAATGTTCACTTTGGCTATCACTGCTCGTCGGTCAGGTGTAGGGAGCAGGATAGATGGTTTATTGTAAATATGTAACGAGAATGTTCACTTTTCACTATCACTACTCGTCGGTCAGGTGTAGGGAGTAGAATAGTAGCTATAGAATGTTTTAAATTAAGGCCGTCCTTTCCGTGTTTATTTAATACTTTTGGCAATAAAAGAATATTTTGTTATAAACTTTTTTCTATTCACAGTTGTTATTTTCCTTGTATTGTTGCATCCTCTCTATCCTATAGTTTTAGGGGCCTTATCTGTAGGATCGGCGGAGGGTGTAATAATTTAATTTAATACCTAATACAAATGGTATCGAAGCTATTATTTGTATGGTTTTACAAGTGTTAATTTTGTGTGTAACAGTAAACATTTTGAATATCAGGCTTAAGTTTGAAGCCTGGTCTTAAAATGTAGCATATACATTCGACATATCTTCAATGTTAGTTATACTTAATACTATTTAAATTTCTATTAACATTATTTGTGGTGTTGGGGAAAGAGGGGGGTGGGGGTCAAATACCCTATTTGCCCCTCTCCCCCTTGGATGCACCACTGCTTACAGTAAAAGATATGTGTAAATATCTTAGCAATAAACCAATGACGTGGCAATAGAGTATTAATAGTCCGAGATAATCTCCCCGATGTTAGTTTGAGTTTACGCATCTAAATAGCTTCTTGAGCATAAATTCTCAAGTTGGGAGACTCATTTGTTTCCAAGCAACATTGTGTGGGATAAGTTAGGCTTTAAGAAATAGTTTTAATTGCAACGTGAGTTGGACAATCCACCTGATTCCCTCTCACAAGATCTGATGGGCGCTTGATCGATGTATCTTCTCATTTTACTCTTAATATGATTGGTTACTTTAAGTATTGCTGTGTGCTTTTAATTACACTAGGCTAATTGAATAGGCTCTGACTCTCTTATGCATTCAGAAATGTGCCTAGTGGTATAGTGGTCATAGGTTCTGGTTACAGACCCATAAGTCCCGGGTTTGAGTCCCAGCGCATCCAGATGATATGGGAAGCATTGGGTCTGGAATGGGTTAGATTCAGCCTAGGATGGATAAATAAGAGCTACTAAAATAAAGTAGTAGTAGTAGTGGGTCCGGTATAGAAAGCCTAGCTTAATGGCTGGAGTCATCATTTTGCTGACCACATGACACCCTCTATATCCACAAGAGTTGGCACTAATTCACCAAAAGGTTTGGTAGCCCGAATGGGAGCTGACACCATGAAGTTACTTTTATTACATTTTGAGTTGATGGTAATCATCGTTATGAATAAATAAAAGAAGAGAGAATATGGGAGTATGGTTGGGGGGAGGGGGGATCAAAATTTTCAAAGATAGCATACGGTTAGGGGGAAATAATAAATGTTTGAGAACCACTGTTCTATAGGGACACATCTTCAAATATATCTCTTGAAATAATCCCTTGACGTTCTTGGACAACGGTGGTTGAGGGTCCTCGGCCCCCAAATCTATGTTGCAACTTTTAGAGTAAAGCATTCCTATTAATTTCTCTCATAATATGCCACTGATCAGTAGAGGTGAAATTCTAATGAGTGAGAGTGACAGGGCCTTCCTATTTTGCCGGGAAAGGTATTTTATATGCCATAATCAACATGGGACCAATGGCTTTACTTTCTCTCTGATGGAAGTTGTGCTACAAATTTATATGACTCAAGAAAAATCTGTCGACCCTAGCTAGGTTTGAGCCAACATACATCCGGTAATTATGAGGTTCCCATGAACTCGAAACACTTGGGGACAAGTATCATCCGAGGTTGGCAGAGTCGGGTGACCAGAATTTCAGTTGGTTTGAAGGTTGGCTACCATGTTGCCAGCCAGTGAAGCTAACACAAACACCATTCAATGCACCCACAGAACCTGGACAACATGTGACATCACATGTGAAATTGCAGTAGAACTAAATGGCATTAGTTTTAAGAAGTCATCTCTATGTAGATAATTATTAGACTTAAATGAGCTGAATAAATAAACCTATAAGAACATAATAAATATTAGAAACAGGAACATTTTCATTTTTACCGGAAAATTTTCCAACTATTTAGATGAACGATCTCGAGACAGCCAAATTTTAAAGTTTTTGGTTCACTGTATGGAGAATAAATTTTGGACTCTTAAGAAAATGGAAAATAAATACTTGGAGAGCTTTGAAATATGGTGCTGGAGAAAACTTGAGAAGATCAGGTGGACAGACAGGGTGACATATTAAAATGTCCAAGAAGAGTGGGTGAGAATAGAACCATTTTGGATGTGATTCTTTGGTGCAAAGTAAACTGGATCCAACACATTCTTAGAAGGAACTGTCTTCTGCAAGACGTCATAAAAGGCAAGATTTAGGGAAAGATAAGCTTAGGAAGGAGGAGGATTCAAAAATTGGATGACTAGAAGGAAAGAAGAAAACTCTAGGAGCTGAAGGAGAAGGCAGAGGACAGGGCTCATTGATGGTTCACTGACAAAAGGAATGGACCTGTTGTAAGACAGAACACATAATAATAATAATAATAATAATAATAATTTGTTGTCTTCTTGGCCAAGTTATTGGCCTTGCTCATCTTTGAGGAGTCAGAATTAATAAAAATATAAATAATGATAGATTTGAATATTTTTTTCTGATTACAACTTGAATCCATTTATTTTGTTTTTAATCCTCAATGAACTACCAGGAATATTGTAAAATATTATGTTTTTCTTAGTAATTTTATGTTGACCTTAAAATACAACAGTTTTTATTCCCTAATTCGATGCTTTTTTTCTAGATTCACTGTATCAAAATTAATATAATAAAATAGAGTATAAATGATTGTGTGTGGAACATTAATTAACAATACTTAACTTTGTGTTTCAGCTTTCATTACAGTGTTTAAAATTTCTACTTCTACCAGCACAGTTTGTATCAACCAACGCATGGTACCCATAGGTGAGGTTTCTCTATAAGTATTTAAAACCTCTACACTTAGAAAACCCTTCATATCAGAATCATTTACTTCTTAAAGATAAGATGGCCACTGACATTGTGACCAAAATACGAAGGTATTAAAACTGTATGAACTAAAATAAAATAAATAATGCTCAATAATTTTACTTGGTGTTTAAAATGTTAGTCTACAAACTTTAATAGGTATGATTTGAGAGAGAAAAAAAACTCTCACCTTCTTCTTTGAGCGCTGCAG
The DNA here is from genome assembly GCA_902151425.1 of Timema shepardi. NCBI lineage: Eukaryota > Metazoa > Arthropoda > Insecta > Phasmatodea > Timematidae > Timema > Timema shepardi. The sequence goes on along the minus strand of CABFVX010003642.1, from coordinate 41,123 downwards.
CTTGAATTGAGATTTGAGGTACATAGTTCCCAGTAAAATGTGCAGTGTCTATATGAACACCTCTCACAACACCAGGGACCCCTCAAACAAAACAGAAGTATTCAATATGAATTAACATTTGTCTAAATCAAGGATGTGCATACTTACTTATAGGATGGCGAAAAAAAAAAATTGTTAAATGTTTGGTGGGCCAAAGATTTGTATTCATTTATATTATTATTATTTAAATTTCATTTAAAAAAATTAACATACATAAGATACTGACATGAATAAGTTTAAATACATTGAGAATGTATAACGGTCATAAACATTTTAGTGACTTAGCATGTTTTTTTAGAATGTTCACAAGATTTATATGATAAAAAGTGAGATGATTAAAACTGTAAATGAACTTTCAGCATATTTTCATAATTTGGGTAAACTGTGAGGTGATTCTCAAAAGAAAAGACAGATGCTCATCCCTGTGTCAGTTTCTAAGATCACTTTTCCTTATCATGATTGAAAACAATATGAGAATGCAAATATTAAGATTTGGGACAGCAAAGACACAGGTTGTTGATTTTACGAAGTTTATTGAGCAAATTAATAACTTTTGTTTGTCTATGTCTTGCTGACTTAAGAGATACACTAATAGTAACCATAATCAAAAAGGGGTACAATGCTCACCATGGTAACTATCGTTGAATATCCCTGCTTTATATTGCTGGCAAAACTCTTGCCAGAATTCTATCCAACCGTCTGAAACCACTCACCAAACGGTCTTTACCAGAAACACAATGTGGATTTAGACTCAACCGAGGTACAGCTGATACGATTTTCAGTGCAAGTCAAATGCAGGCGAGATCCAGGAAACAAAATCACCCTCCATACATGGCCTTCATTGATCTCGTCAAGGCCCTCGACTCAGTTAATCAGGATGCTCTTTGGAGGATCTTAGCTCTAATTGGCTGCCCCCCCAAATACATTCAGATTCTTCGCCTGCTTCATGATAACATGAATGGCACTGTTCTGAGCAATGGGCTTGGAAAACCCTTTGAGATCACAATGGGTGTCAAACAGGAATGTGTAATTGCCCCCACTCTATTCTCAATATTTGTTAGAATTATCATTTATCTTATAGATGGGAAACTGCCACTGAGTGTAGAAATAGTGTACAGGATGGATGGTGGCTTATTCAACCTTAGCAGACTACGAGCGAGGACAAAAATATCTACGTCCGTTCTTAAACTCCAGTACGTGGATGATAAAGTTGTTTTGGACAATTTAGAAGAGGACCTCCAGGCTAATTTGACTACAGTTAATTAGGCGTATACGTGAATTGTTCTGGGCATTAATATCAGAAAGACTCAGATGCTGTATCAACCTGCACTCAATTCCAACGTTGCAGCATCTGGCATCACAATCAATTGGGAAGGGGGGGGTGGGGAGTTCTTGCAGAACATCGAACCCTGTTCTTACTTTGGCAGTCACCTATCGACAAATCATAATACCAACTCTTATTTATGTGTATGAAGCTTGTACTACGTACAGAAGGCACCTAAAATGCCTGGAGAGGTACCATCAGCGTTGTCTAAGGAGAACCCTCAGAGTAGACTGGCAAGACCGGCGTACTAACATCAGTGTCTTAGAAGAGGTTAATACCACCTGTATTGAAGCGTTGAACATCAAGCATCAACTTCGATGGACAGGCTACGTTGTTCGAATGCCCGAAACTCGACTCCCAAAACAAATTTTGTACTCACAGCTGAAGGATCGCCAACAAAACCTGGGGGGACAACACAAACTGTACAAGGACGTTCTTAAGTCCAACATCAAGAAGTGCCTAATCTACATTGACAGCTGGGAAGCCACAGCACCCAATCACCCGGCATGGCATCGGCTTGTCCACGAAGGCCAACAACACTTTGAATTATAACGATGAAGACACCAATCCTACAAGTGTAATTCTAGGAAAGAACAAATACATCATAAGAGAGTCAATACTCAACATCCAGTGGTTAACGAAGACAACGTATTCCAACACTGTGGGAGAGTCCGTAACTCCAGGATTTGTCCTTACAGTCACTTAAGAACCCATTATGTCAACTAATGATATCCGTGGAAGACAATCATAATCGTTAGCGAGTGATAGCTCATCAATAGAAAATGATATATCCGAAAGTTTCCTTCTCTCTTACACAATGCTATGCAGACGACGGCTCGAAAATTTCAGCCACATATGTCCATACAGTTATATTATAGATCAATGAATACACGCAGTGATATCTATACTATACTGGATGGAGACAAACATACGCATTGGCAAGGTCCAAAACGTGACGCTCAAGCTTATCGTGTGCTTCGTTGTGGGAGGGGAGGGGGGAGATTTAACGGTTTCCTTCAATGTTCTTATGTGGAAACGTGTCTCTGATGAATAAAAGTGTTAGTGTTTGAAAATAGTGAAGTGTTATATCACATTTTCCTGGAGAATCATTTACATTAAAGGATATACAATTCAGTTTTATAGGTAATACTGTACAAATACGAATAAGATCTTCAATAATTATTTAAATATGTTATCATCCATGTTACTTAGAGTCTGCCAAGGCTAAAATTATATTTAAAGTTGATTATTAGCTTGTATATTGGTTTCAGAAACTATAGGTTATTACTTTGAAAGTTTGATAAATATCATGAATAAGGTATCTTAAAACTCGATTGCATTTGTTTGGATGACAAACTTTGTGTAGCTGCCATATGTTCAAACAATTATGTAGCTTATAGACTTGTAGACAGTATTATTTTATTACTATATTTTTTAAGTTGGCTCATATATTGTATATTGCTTTCAGAAACCATATTATGTTGAAAGTTCTATACCTATAATGAAATAAGTTATCTAAAAACTACATTACAAACATTTGTTTGAATGACAGACTTTGTGTAGAAGTCACACGTTTAAATAATAATTTAAGTTATAGGCTTGTAGGAAGTACGGTATTTACTAAACCCTGATGAGTAAGAATCCCAATTCTAAAAGCTTTATTTCGTACCAGAATATTATCATATAATTGTATTTTGGTAGGATAAACGGCCATTTAGAATGAAAGTAGAAAGTACCTTCTAGAAGGTATTTTATCCTACCTAAACACTACTATAGAGTACGATTATGATACAAGGGAGAGCCTTCCAAACGAGATTCCTTCAAAAATCATCGTATATATTAGCCTACATCAACTTGTTTAGAGAGAAAAACTCACCAGTTTTGAACTTTGTTATGCTCTTCAAAGCTTTTACAAACACATTAATTTCATTTAACTAATCACAAATTGATGTATCTCATAACTATATTCAATCAAATTAATGAACGAAGTCAAAATGCCACTTTGCCTTATATGGGTGCAAGAGAGAAGAAGATATCCGAAAGTTCAAAAATTTCATCCACACACATGTCTACCTAGTTATATTATAGAGATCGAATTCACGTGATATTAAAGTGTACTCTAGTTTTCTATAAAATACGTACATCTACGTCTGATAGATAGCAGCACTAAATATGCAGAGCAATATAAATGTTCTGCCTTATGTTGTATTAATGTTTCTCTATGATTTTGTGTACATCTAAACTAATAAAAATGTAAATATAATTCTGGAATAATTATTACATTTCTATACCTTATTACAAATCATGCAATATTTGTTTGTTGAAAAGGTAAGCTTATAGTCATTTTTTTGAAGTATGTATTTGACTATTATTTCTTTAATTTTAACGGACATTTATAACCAAGGAACCCGCCTCGGTGGCGTAGTTGGCTAACGCACTTGTGTTGAGCTCGACTGCCGAGGACGGGGAGAACGAGGTTCGAATCTCGGTTGGGTGAACTGGGGGTGGTTTTTACTAAATGGTTTTCCACTCTCCCTCCACGCAAATGTGAGTTCACTTCCTCTAATTCAACCTTCACAATTCCTAATCCATTAGCGTAATTAGTACTTAAAGCGTATAACCTGAGTAGTAAGACGGTGCTAAATATTATGATATTATAACCAAGGACTTTGATTTTGAATACATAGCAGGCTAGTCCAAGGCTTTATCCGAATTATCTCTTTATGCACTCACTGTCGCCTTGATATATATACCCTTACCAGTTGTATCGGTAATCACGTGACCAAGCATAGACACTTCCTAATTGTCATCAAGGATTCCTATATACCCCTCACATGCCCTTAAACCCAAGAACTGAAGCAATAAGACCCTGACACAAACTCCTTAAGCTCCGCATCCTTATAGTTCTTAATGGTCCTTAGAAATGAAAATCGCGTCTACATGGTCAGTAGGCTATCCATAATCACGTGACCAATGAGAAAGTTGGAAACAACATCTAATAAAATGCTCCAATAGGAAATCTTGTAGAGCTAGGCGCAAGCAGACGATATCTCAGCAGAATAATATTATAACATAGTAATTAATCAACATACTTTTATAAAAGCTCAGGATATTTCTGAAATAGCTCAAGCCATAAAATCATTTTAAAATTTTGTATTTGTTTCCATAGCAATGGATCCTTTGGCTGCCATTGGTGCTTTTATTTCGATGTGCATGCACATTTACTTTGGTGTGATTGGTAGTCCTCAGCAGTCCATATCGACTAGTCTTTGGAAAGTTAAAGTTGAGTCAACTTCAACGGAGTAGTAAGGACTAAGGATTTAAAGATATTGACTCTGTATATAATGCAATCTATTAGTGTGGAGTCAATATCATATCTTAAGGAGTACTAAGTACCTTACAGAGTCTGTAGATAGTCTTACGACACATCCTTAGTGCGGCGTTTGGCTGGCAACCGTTTTATTATTTGCATTTCATCTCCTAGAACTCGGAACTTTAAATTATATGGCATTGTAAAGCAGACTAATTTAGTAATATTAAGAATTTGGTTATTTTGAAAAGTTGATAAATCAATACAATTTTTATCACCAAAAGTATCAAATTTTTTATTGGTATCGTGGATCTACTTAAATTTTCTTAAAACAATGGAAGAACATTCAACGCAAACATTAAAATGATGCTGATATTAAACATGATAGAATATTTATTTTTATTGGGTCTGATAGATGGTGTTTGACATAATTTCTAAGATCATTGATAGGTAGTAGCACTGCAGCCTCAAGGATTTAGAAAGGCTCATTGCCAATTTGGATTGCCTGATGCAGTCTTCGATAGGAAGTATGTGAGGAGTGTGAATTCATCACATCTATAACTCAAGAATCTTTTTGAATGTATATCTGCGGCATTAAACCTGGATGAGGAGTTAAAAAAAAGATAATCAATGGCCATGCAGTCTAAATGTGTTTCATTATTGGTGAATGATGGTAACTCACCCTCCATGTTCTGTATCCGATATCATCAGCTGCACTAAATAATTTAGTTGAAAGTAAAACAACCCTTTCTGGCATTTCTAGTAGAATAGATATTAAGGTGTTTATTAAAGTTTGAACAAAGCTATAGCTAAATATGATCACTGTAAAGGTTTTGGTTTCTGCTAAATTAAATAAAATGTTTGTTTTGATGGGAACAGTAACTTGGGCCTACATGTGAACATAAATATTATTTGTAGTCATAGCGACCACCCTACAACACTCCTACTTAAGACACATTAAATAGTTTAGGCTATAAATATATATTTCTTGAACAGTTTAATATTTAAATATAGTTTTTACATATGACAGTTTTTATATTTATATTATTCACATTTTATTTCCATTCTCATTTCAGGATTGTAAACTCTTTTGAAACTGTTAAGATGGAGACAAAAAAATTGTTCATGAATTTTGATGACGGAGATAAAAATACAAAACCAGCCGAGGAAAGAACCGAAAAGAGTAGGATCTATGCAGCACTTGCATTCTTTGGAATAATGGTAGTTATCGGTGTTCCTCTTTGGTGGAAAACTACCGAAGTGTATCGTGTGTCTCTGCCATATTCTAGAATAGCTGCACTAGAAAATTTGGATATCTTCATAGGTTTCAATTTAACAATAGTATTGTCAGATATTAACAAAGGTAACAAACTTTCTACTGACATTCAAAGTTTATTTAATGATTCATTACTTTTCAAACCAACGATAACTTTAAAATTGGTTGAAAAAGGAGTAATAAACTCGTTTGAAAGCCTCGAAGATTTTGAAAGTGTAGTAATAAAACCATTCAATATCGGTGAAGTTTCTTTGGTAGAGGTTTCAGATCTGTCTAGATTCACGAGTGCGAAAAATGAAATTCTTGTAAGTTCCCAAAGGACAATATTTTTCTCCCCTCAAACTGAAGCTTCCAAGTTGTACGATGTATTACAGCAATGGTGGTTTCGAGAAATTTCACTTCAGAAGATGGTGGACTCCATGATAACCCCGACTAAAACGGATCAAGATGAGATTGGACGTCGTAGAATTCCCGCTACAAAGGAATATGACATTCTTTTAACATTTATTAACCCTGACCCTGACAAGTTGCAAGTTCATTGGGATCTTGGAAATACAATAAAGAAATATCTTGAACCATTTCTATACAAACTTTCTATGTTGGCAAGCTACAAAGTGAAGTCTCAGTGGTTGTATTTTGTCTCATTGGAAGTTCAACCAAAGTTGGTTACAGAAAATTCGGGTGTTGGTCAACATTATGCGTTGGCTCAAGACCTCTTGCCTCACATCATAACGCCCCTAGAGAAGAAACTGGCATCTCATATTTCTCATAACCCGAGCCTCAATTTTGTGGTGTACATGCCGACATGCGACGCGGCTCCCCTACATATTTACAGAAGGCAGGGAATGCGAGCAGGGCTCAATGCGTTCCTCTCACCTCGGTGGGGTGGGATTGTTATTCACAACCCTTCGGCTTCTATTTGCCAAAATGACTCAATTCCGGAACCTAAATTGGTTCGGCCTGACTCTGGTGTCATCATGGGTATTGTGCTAGCTCAACTGAAACTTTTGATGGGAGTTCCTGAAATTGAAAAAATTAACAAAGTTGAGCTTTTGACTCATTCTAATGAAGACCTCTATTATTGGGAGTTAGACCTCCTTCTCAGGGTTAGAACTTTAGAACAACTTACCTCCGCAAAAATTACCTTGCTCTCTTTATCACAACTCCTTGGGGAAATCAGCAATATCGTCATTAACGATGATGTGGGAAAGTCTATTTACCGCGCTGTGGACAACGTCGAGTATGCCACATCGATGTTGAAGATGGGAGAGCTTAAAGCAGCCTTTGAGGCTTCAAAACAAGCCTTTCTGTCTGCAGAATCTGCCTTCACCGACCCATCTCTGCTGGCCTTGCTCTATTTCCCTGACGATCAGAAGTATGCGGTATACATTCCCCTGTTCCTTCCTGTGATGATTCCTGTGCTCATGTCACTCAGGAATATCTACAAGTTCTTCAAGAAGAACAAGTCTGGAGAGAAGCTCAAGTTTGAGTGATGCAGGACTGTCGAACAAGTGAAGTGATTCCTAGGAAATAGTAGCCAAACTGTTGTAATGAAAAGTGATATCAGCTTGTGCTGCTTCCGATGTCTTGTAGAACTGGGATCCTCATGGTCACATGACACAACTTCATCAGTATAAGGAGCAGTAGCCATGCCACAAGTTCCCCAGGATATGGCCAAAAACATAGCAATGCAGATCCAAAGGATTGATGGAATAAAATAACACATTTGTAAAACTTTATTGTGTTAGAGAATTCTTTTGATTCATTGATTTTTGATGTATATTTTTTTGATTGAATTTGAATTTCTAAATCCCTGTGATTTCTAGTCAGTATCACTTTTAATGCAATAATAAATCCATTTTAATTAAGGTATAAATAAAAGGATTTTATTCTTATGGAACATAATTAATGACCTCAGTGTGTAAAGCTGATTCTGTCTTGGTCACATAATTTGGTTTCTGTCCGGTCTCTACCATATTTCTGTAAAGTGCTACTGATGCAAATGGCTGCACAAACACCTTGGTAGATTTTCTACTTCATTTGCCTGGCATATGAACAGAGCACATATTGAAATAGTGACAAATTAATTAGTTAATCAAAACTGCTCCTGCCAGTAAATTCTATTTTTTAAATAAAATGTTAAGTTGTGGTAGCTTTAACTAATGTATAATATTTATTTAGCACCAAATCCTTATGAACTCTTTAACATTTGTATGTATTGCTGATGTATGTATAATAGCGTAGATGGAATTGAAACCCACTGGACTCCTACAAACCTTCCAGCAAGCCCTCGACTGTCCGAGGAATTGTCGGGATTGCTTCCTACTGCAGGTCGAGCCTTGTCCACACTACACTTCCTGTGACTCCCCCACCGTCCGAGGAATTGTCGGGATTGCTTCCTCCTGCAGGTCGAGCCTTGTCCACACTACACTTCCTGTGACTCCCCCACCGTCCGAGGAATTGTCGGGATTGCTTCCTCCTGCAGGTCGAGCCTTGTCCACACTACACTTCCTGTGACTCCCCCACCGTCCGAGGAATTGTCGGGATTGCTTCCTCCTGCAGGTCGAGCCTTGTCCACACTACACTTCCTGTGACTCCCCCACCGTCCGAGGAATTGTCGGGATTGCTTCCTCCTGCAGGTCGAGCCTTGTCCACACTACACTTCCTGTGACTCCCCCACCGTCCGAGGAATTGTCGGGATTGCTTCCTCCTGCAGGTCGAGCCTTGTCCACACTACACTTCCTGTGACTCCCCCACTGTCCGAGGAATTGTCGGGATTGCTTCCTCCTGCAGGTCGAGCCTTGTCCACACTACACTTCCTGTGACTCCCCCACTGTCCGAGGAATTGTCGGGATTGCTTCCTCCTGCAGGTCGAGCCTTGTCCACACTACACTTCCTGTGACTCCCCCACTGTCCGAGGAATTGTCGGGATTGCTTCCTCCTGCAGGTCGAGCCTTGTCCACACTACACTTCCTGTGACTCCCCCACTGTCCGAGGAATTGTCGGGATTGCTTCCTCCTGCAGGTCGAGCCTTGTCCGCACTACACTTCCTGTGACTCCCCCACTGTCCGAGGAATTGTCGGGATTGCTTCCTCCGGCAGGTCGAGCCTTGTCCACACTACACTCCCTGTGACTCCCCCACCGCACAGGCACTTGTCGACAAGTGTAAGACATTTGAAGGATTATTGTTGCCTCATTGCATCGTGCTTGTATTATAATAATGTACACCTGGCTCCAATAAATAAATGGCTTAGGCCAGGTGGCTCGTTTGCTTTACGAGTCCACCAGCATGAAGGCGACAAGGCAAGGTTTGGGGGATGCGGTATGAAGCAGGGGGGCTTCCCAATGCATACTTGCAAGGGAGACCAAGAAAGAGATGGGCAGAGCAGATAACAGTGTGCAAGAGAGAGAAGAATGGTGGAAGGAAAGAGGAAAATGGTGGCATTTTACTAAATTGACCCAGATACAGGCTGGTAACAGATGATTATGAATACCTAAGAGGTGACTACCCCAAAATTATGGCAATGCATTGAAGACAAAGAATCACAATGAGACAAAACATGTTGCATTCTCTTAAATTGGAGAAATGGTGATTTCCAACTCTACTTCCCTTTTAGAAATATGTTCCAGTTTAAAATTAAAAATATTGATACACTTTTTTTTTATTGTATGTAGTTTTACAAATTCAATAAGTACAGCAATAAAAATAACACAAGATGGACTTTAGATTACAAAACAATTACAAAACTAAATAACCAGGGTTCAAGCAAAATACATGTAGACTAACTGCAATCATTTAAGATTTATATTATTTATGTATCTGTATGGTGAGGTCGAAGCCCCCAGATGCCTTGGCCAGCTCTCTTATCATCGCAGGCTGCACGACAGTGCACAGACCTCTCTCTAGTATTGCTGGTGGCGCCTGATTGGCCCGCAAAGACTCTGTGCGGCCACTATAACTTACACTCAGGCTTCTAGAAGAGAATATAAGTTATCAGAAAAATAGCATTCATGAAGTTAAGAAACTATTATAGCATAGTGTGCTTTCGACAGGGATGGTACACACCTTTCACAATTGCCTGGGGACTGGGTGTTGTGTTTGTTTCAGAATTAAGATAGTCTTGTGTTGATAAAATGATTTGGTTTAGATTGATGATTGAATCTAATGACTGGGTATGATATTTGTGTATGGCGTTTTGGCACTACAACTCACCTGGTCGAGAAGTCTGTCGCCTCAGCGGTGTATCTGAGGCGTGAATCCACGTCTGCTGCCCACAACAGGGCTGCAGCCCCCTGAGGGCCAGTAGTGAGACGAGCACCCATCACAAGGATTGGGAAGCCTGACTTCAATCTGGAGTCGTTAGCATGCTGTGTGCAGAGGGAACCCCCTCTGGGGCAGCAGAGAACACACAATATGTTCATTTTGCATTGGTGCATTCCAATCTGACTACAAGTGACAAATTGTCTTATCTAGTAGAATAGGATGAGAGTTGAATTTTAAACAGACTCAGTGCACCCTTATAATAATCAGGCTTGCTATCATTCACCTAACGTCAATTGTTATTTGACAAAACCAGTGTCAACATAAAGATTGCTTTTGTTCTTGGTGCTGGGGACTGAACTCTGACCTTTGATTTAAAAACTTTATTAGTCCTCATTTCAAAATATTGACTATTTTATAAACTTAGGTCACAATGGGAGTTTATGTAATTTATGTATTAGTTAGGAAATATAAATTGAGTAAAGTTAGTTATTTGAGGGTAAATAAGTTAACTACAGGTTTAACTGAATGTGAAGCTATTTTTATTTTGTTCCCATCAAAGTCCATTAAACAAATATTTGGTGTCTTGTACTGTTTTTTATTGCATGGATTTAATGTGCTCTTTGTATTTTAAAACATTTTAGTTTAAAACAATATAAAATTATATTTATTATCTATTTGGTGTTCCAAGTCACACTTCCTGTGATTTACACTGAGGGTTGAGGAAGGTAAGTTGGAGCTCTACCTCTCCATTAGTAGCAATCCAGTCTAGGCCTACCTAGTGTCGAGACTGTCCACCAGGAGCAGCAGAGCAATGCATCTGGTGATGTTGAGTGGCAAAGCCTCTGGAGACACCCAGAAGTGTGACTTGTCCTCCTCCTCCACGGCCAACATGGGTAGGTCAACATGCTCAAACGAGAAATGTGAGATCAAGCCAGATATAGCGATGTTCTTGTTGCAACCCTCACAGGGGCACATCACGGGCCTGGGACAAACCACATAACTTTCCTATCAAATGTTTTAACTCTGGCTTTTAAATTGTTGTCAAATATCAATAATCAAAAATGTTGCCCTTGAACAAAGAAAAGCTGTCCTGTAAAATAATTGATTGAAATTGTTTTAATTATGTCTGATTGGCTGGGGCCTTTCCGACAAACACTATATGAGCCAACTTGACAGATCGAAATCACAGAATTCCTATTATTTAATAAACCAACGTGATGTTAGGCCTAAGTTTGTATTAATAAATGTGATGTGCTTGGCAAATTAGCATACAGTTCTACTAGGTAAGTTATTCAGGAATATAATTCTATTGTGTCACCATTTTTGATTTAAATAGTTGTACACACATCTGCTTTGGTGGCCATGTGGTCTTAAGCGCTACTCTTGTGTGACTATAGCAACATTATTAAAATAAAAAAGTGCTTTATGTAGCAGTGCACATTTTCTAGTTATTGCAATATAAAAGTTTACTTAAAATTGTTTGTTGTCATAGAACATGATATGTCAAGATGTGAGAAGCTTGTATTATCACATGAATGTGATATGTCAAGATGTGAGAAGCTTGTATTATCACAGAATGTGATATGTCAAGATGTGAGAAGCTTGTATTATCACAGAATCTGATATGTCAAGACATTGCATATCAGATTAACAATTAGGCCTAGCTATGTGGCAATTTGATCTGGATAAAGTAACTTGGTGTGTGTACTGTTAGGGTAAAAAAATTTCTTGTACCTCTCACATTGACATCCAGACTCAAATATAACTAAGTACCGGAGATTATTTGTTATCTGGGCTAATAAATAGTAAAAACAAGGGGGGGGAGGTGGTAGTTACTACAAATGCTATACAATAAAATATGTTTTTGGGCAACAAAAATGCACCAATAATGGTTTCCAGACACAACTAAAGATAAAAAATATTTTATGATCTAACTATTTTACTACACAATTGTTAGCAGTGATAAAATCCAATTCCATATTATCTTTAATGTCTGTTATGTTTTGATCAATCCATAGAATTGAATTTGTATTTTTTTCTCATAATTTTGGTTAAAAGACAACTATTTAGTACAAAAACAATACTTAGCATCGTTAACATGTGTTAAAAACATTTAAAACCAATTTAAGACAGGAAATCTAAATCACTCATCATTTATACTGCGAATGAGGATGAATGTATATCTAAACAAGGTGTGTGTGTGAACCCCTGACCTGCGCGACGTAGATCCAATGTCACCACACAACTGACTCTTGCAGGGAGGGCTAGACCCTTGGTTCACGGCCTCACAGTCCCCCGAGTTGTACATAGTACTGTGGCCTTGCTGGGCTGCATCGTTCTGAGGGAAATAGTATCATTTGGACAGTCCTCGGAACAATACATTGGAACACATTGGGAGAACACTTTTAGAAAATACAAACAAATCTAAATGCATCAGCATTGATAACATTTCATTGAGGCCTATTGATCAAAAGTGACATCTGCAGATTACATGACTTGTCATGTGAATATGTGAAAGTAGATTCATTAACTTTTATAACTGTCAAATAAAGTATAAATGAACTGTAGTTGTTGCATGTTTGTTAAGCTGCGTACGTACAGTATGAGGTGGCACACTTTGCACGGCTTGTAACCCACGCCTCACTCTGTTCATACTTGATAAGAGGTGTGCGCAGCACACATCATGAGTCATGTGCTTATCAGTAAACTGGTTGTGCTCAAAGGTGCCTCAGTACGAGCAGAACATTTCGTGTAGATAGATATGTTGTTGTCTCACTCCGCATTTCGTACACATCATGGACAACAACCAAGTTCTAAGTCAATTAATTCAACTTTATGAGAATAATCAATTATTAAGGGATTCAAAGAGCTCAGAATATTAAAATAAAAATAAAATCGAAGATAAGTGGCATGAAGTTTCTGTCGAAGTAAATAATCTTGTCAAAAAAAAGTCACATCACTCTTAAAATCCTACATGTGTGAGAAATCATATCATCTACTGACTTGTGTTGTGTGTGTTATTGCTCGCAGTGAGCATGTGACTATTAAAACTCTTGTGATGCATGCAAGCTGAGGCTTGAAAAGTGTGCCACTTTGCACTCTCCGTACACGGCTTTACTACATTCGTTAGTTGTCAAGCAACCGATTAGTTTGCTCCTCGAGTGGTCCAACATTCATAATTATATCTGGTATATCGAGGTTTATCTGGGAGGTAACAGCCCTGCTACAATCCCATCTTCATAGAAAGAGCCTTATCTAACAGTAACTATAAAAGTTATCAGATCAACTTTCACATATTCATACGTCAAATGATCTGCAGCTGTCACTTTTGATAGATATAATCAATAACTATAAAATAGCAGTTTTTTTGTATTGTAGAACAGCCATATAATGACTAAGAGCGTGTAAATGTTTACCAAGCGAGTGTTTTCCTTGCATACAGTGCAGTGGACAGTTGTGGCTCTGTCATTCATCTGTACCATTCCCTGGCAACTGTCCCCAATCAAGTCAGTTCGGCAACTAACACACTGGGGCTTTGGTTCATTTTAACAATCTGGAGGACATGGAACGCACATTACACTAGCAGTTGGCTCAGGCCTATCTTCATACAAATGCTGGAACATTTTTATGTGTACTTTTAACACTAAAAGTAAGGTTTAAAAGGGAAAATATTAGATAGATAAAATAAATATGTACTTGGGATGGAGTGGAAAAATATCATCCACTTAACTACAAACTTAATCTTAAAGTGCCAAAGGTCCTCCATTATGATAAATAGAGACAAGCAAAAGTAGTGTTATTTTTCTCAAAAAGTGATATTACAAGCTGAAAGCGATATTATTTACATAAATATGAGTCAATTTAGTATTTGTTAAAAAAGATAGGATAAAACTGTCTAAATTTTCCATTCATATTGTTAAACTATTTATTAAGATATTCTGAGAAAAATCTAATATAAATAAACACTCAATATCTTCAAGTCTTACAAATAGCAATATTTAAATAATCGATTATCAACTTAGGTTTATACTAAACAATAACAAAAGATGTCATCAAAAAAGAACCGAATAAAAATTAGGAAGATGTAATTTTGCCAAACATGACCACCATATATATTATGTCCTTGCCTGGACCTAACATGAACTCTTTTAAAGGATGTAAATAAAGGATTGAAATTTATGTATTGTATGTGTAAAAGTTGCATTCATGATTTTTAATGCTAACCTCAGATAAAAAAAAAAGCTTAAATATCCTGAAAACACTCAATTTTCCTGTGATGCATTTTATACCTATAAAATAATTAAAAACTGATACTAATTGTATAAACAGCAGCCCTGGTATCACCAGTGTTACCACATTGAAAATTATATTGCATTTTGTGGTATTTGCTAAATTACAAATAAATTGTGTTTATTTAGAAAAAAACTTAAATTTGTGTTATTTGTGTGAAAACAGTAGAATGTAAAAATATATTTTATCACAAATGTGAATTTTGCATGTTCTAACGATAAAGAATCATGTGAATGTGTTTAATGTGAGAAGATGTAGGTGGAACTGAGGAGTTGAACAGCCAGGAAAAAACTCAATTACACATCTACATTCAATGTTCTGCCCCCAATTCAATACTTCATAAACCCAATAACGCACAGAGACCTTAGAGTGTTTCCAGGGACCTGCACCATAAAGCACCTCCTGCCATTAAATTTGTAAACCATAGCTATAGGCTACATTTTTTTCAATTCCTCTCTAAATCTAAAAATGAACAAGGATTCACTCATTCAAAAACGCAATAGTGAGTTGTAGGCCAAATTATTTGTTTAGAATAAAAATGTGTAGTAAATAAATCAATATTAAAAATTTAAGTTGTAATTGTCAAGTGGCCCAGCAGAACTGCACGATAGTTCATTGTTCCCTTTAGAGTTTAAAGAATAAAAGGAGTAGATACTAGCACCAACTGTTACCAGTGGTACAGTAGCCCCATGGCTTCTTTGGTGCTGACTGACAGTTCACAGCTGACTTCTGACAGTCAACATTTAGGTATATACCTACATTTTGACTGTCAGAAGTGACAGCTGCCAAACACATGTTCTTGCAGGTCATATGGTTCAATGTAGGGATACATGATTTGGTCTGGAAACTTTTCAAAGCTGTCAGTTAGCACCAAAGAAGCCATGGGGCCACTGTAGTACCAGATACTAGCATCAAATGTTACCAGTGGTAGCACCAACTGTTACTGTATCTTGTACTTTCTAGGAAAGGATGATGCTATTAAGTATTCAGTATTAGAGAGGAGATTGAGTTGTGGATCTAAGAAACAAACCCAAATATTTCAAATCAGCAATCAAAGACAAAATGTTTGGCTATAACTTCTTGGTTGGAATATTTTACAACATATATTCTGTAAGTTGAAGGTACTCGGGTTGAAATAATTTATAGTTTTTTTTAAAAACAAATCATGAACTATTTCTGAGCAACAGTTTAACAATGAAGCATAGTTGGTGGTTTCCATTGTAGCATCACATCTGATTGGGTGAAAAGAATAAATTCACCATTTCAATGCTTATGCAGAGTTCTTTCTTTAAGAGGGTGATTCGATCTATTAGATAGTTTTCCTATTCCAGAAACCCCAGGAGTTGGTTAAATAACAATCTTGAAACTACGATTCATTAATCGTTATTTTAATAATTTAAAAACAAGGAAAGTAGGCGTGGTCCTAATTTTGCTGAAACTTCAATGCACTTGGTAGGTACAGTAACCCCGTGGTTTCTTTGGTGCTGACTGACAGCTCACAGCTGACTTCTGACAGACAAAATTTAGGTGTATAACTAAATTTTGACTGTCAGAAGTGACAGCTGCTAAACACATGTTTTTGCAGATCATATGGTTCGACGTAGGGATACATGATTTGGTCTGGTAACTTTTTTAATCTGTCACTTGTCAGCTGTGAGCTGTCAGTCAGCACCAAAGAAGCCATGGGGCTACTGTACATCTGAGAACTTGCTGTATTTTTAACAAGGGGTGTCAATAATTGAAATGTGTCCATTAGTAAACTGGATTGCATTCAAATGATTAGGATTTCATCAGAAAGTTAAGAATGGAGGCATTGAAATTTGTGATATCAATAATCTATGGTTTAAAGAAAAAGAGTTTGACACCTATAGTTATAAAATACACCAACAAATACAACAATAAAATAACAATTACATTATTATACTTAAAATGAAGGATTGGGCAAAAAATGGTGGACATTCCCAATTTTGAAAATATGTTGTACAGTTTTATTTTACAAATATACAAATAAGTCTAGGGGTTGAGAGTCAGAAACGACCACTCCTGTGTCGTCCCGAGTACTTGGAGTCTGCTCTCGTCTCTTTGCCCTGTCTCTTCCAGCGCTGCTTCTTCTCAAGTACCCAGGCCTTGCTTTTCTTTAGGGGCTTCTTCCGAGTCCCTCTCAGCGAGTCCCTGGATGATCAAAGTGAATCTTATTCATGGTTTCATGATAACAATAACACTCAGAGGACGGAAACTAGGGTGCAAGCTACACAACTCATAGTAACTATTACATTTACTGGAGGATGATTATTTGTAAGTGATTTTCTGCTGATAACAAATTCCATAGTTTATTCCTAGCTAGAGCGAAAAAATATTGCAACTGTACAATAGTATCACTTGCTGATACATTAATTACTTGGAGTCTGGTTGTTGTGTTTGTTTAAAAAATATGTTAGAATAAGCTGCTGAAAGCTTGTTCACATACTTAATGTTTAACAATAAATACAAAAATGTGAAATAAGAGCTGCCATAAGCCCAATAAATTCAACGTAGACTAAATCTTTATAGAGTGATTTAAAAAAATAAATGTCTGCATTATCTACGCTGCAGTTAAGGTAACTCAAGACTGTGTCCACAAATATAGGTCAGAGAGGGTCAAATCTGACTGAGTATTGGCCAAGGGTAATGGAGGCTGTTGAAGTATGTTATATTGTAATTGTAGTCCTTTTTTTTAAAAAAAAAAACAATGTTTAAGGTTTATTCTTTCAAATTTAATTTTGTATCGGTTTTTTATTTGATTAATAATTAGTGTTTAAAGAACAAGTACATTTTTTGATAAAAATGTCAAATTAAATACCATTTAAAGACAGGCCAAGGTGACCTGGCGGTCTAGGGGTAAGGTGTTGAACTTCTATGCTGGGGATCCGGGGTTCAATCCTCGGTCCCGGCACAAATTTGTCTGATTTCCAAACCCTTCCTTCACCTCTGACAAGACGTGTATTAATCACAACTTGTGAATGTGTGGAATGCCAGGCCTCCACCGTGGTTCGGATTCCACGTTAAGCTGTAGGTCCTCCATTTCATCTCACAATCACCCTACCATTACACATTAGCGTAAGTGCGTACAACCCAAACGGGTAGTGAGACGCGGTGCTAATAATAATAATACCAGACAAGTAATGATTGCAATATTTTTTTAGCAAATTAATTATATTGTTCAGGGTGCTATTTGGATTGATTTCTGAATTTCCCTCAACAAAACATTGACAAGTGCATACTTCTAACCATACTAGGCAGGAAATGATGCATTGAATACAGAAACAACAAATTGTGGCTCTCACAGATAATACAACGTACAAGCTAGGCCAAACAATTTATAACTCACTGTTTTCCCTTCCTAGAGAAGATTGCTTCATTTTGTTGATGATTGGCTTCATTCGTCCCCAAACCTTGTGGTAACACCATATTTTCCCCGGTTATGAGCACCAAGAAGAACTTCTTGGCCTTGGTGCTGTTGGGGAAATCTACGACCACTCCACCATAGAACCCTGCCTTCATGGCTTGAGACGTTATCAGTTCAACTTGCTCGTTGTTCTCTGGGTAGAACTGGAACACGGCCCTCGCTGTTCGACTCTAGGGGAGAATAGTCATTCACATTGTAAACATCAACAATGATTACTTAACTCTTCTTTTGTAAAGCAAGTGATGGGGAAGGAAGCCAACCAGTTAGGTTAGGCCTAGATAAAAACAAACACTTTTACACTTCAACAGTTACACATTGTTTTTAATTTCTGGAAATATTCATTTTTCATATAAAGAGAACATAAAACACAAATAAAGATGTTATGAAACTAAATACTTCTTGAATACTTTGAAATACACTGAAAACTTGCAGTGTTGCCAAATTGCTATCTAAGAATGGCTATTCAACTTTCTAATTTATTTCACTTGGACACAAAATCTTCTCAGCTCACCCACAAGAATCTCTTTCAAACGGCCCCTAGCCCTAGCAACCTTCTAGTGCACCCAAAATTGGTCGACCCCAACAGAACTAGCACCTCATTCAACACAGCAAAGTATTCACACCGTGTATGAAACAACGCTGCAACACCTGCAAGATCCAACCACCCAGCAAGAACTTAAATAGTAAGAACACCAAGACCAAGGCCATTATGACTGTAACACATCCAACTTAATCTACCAACTTCAATGTAATTTTTGTAAGCTAAATAAATTGGACTCACAACAGAACCTCTGAGAATATGCATGAACAATCACCATTTCGATACCAACCCCAAAAAGTCTAGATAAACCAGTTCCTTCCCATGATAACACTCACAATAAGGGCTTTTATTTGTGCTACACCACCAGAGTACTCAGAGCATTCCCGACAGCCAATTGCAACAACTCTCAACTCAGACAATGGGAACTTGCACATCAACAGACAACCCAATCCACACTAGCCCCTGGTTTGAATCTGAGATAAAAAAATATTGTTTACTTATTATTAATTCAATTATAGTCTCTGAAAGTCCTAGAGACATTTTTAATTATCAATGTTTCACTAAGCTATCTATTTATTCAAGTCTCCATTCTGTTGCATCAATTTGGCAACACTACAAGTTTTCAATTACCGGTAGGTTTCAAATTCTTCAAGAAGTATGTAGTGTCATTTAATATCCTTCTTTGTGTGTCTCTTTATATAAAAAAGGAATAGTTTGGAACATTAAAAACATTGTGTAGTTTAAGTGTAAAGAAAACTGAAGTGTGAAAAGTGGAAGAATAAATGAAGTGTGTTTGTCCTTATCTAGGCCTAACCTAACTATCCAATCAGGTTGGCTTCCTTCACATTATAGCACAGTGTTTATACACTGTCTTATCATACATTTCAAAGCTATTAGGCACTCATTCATTTTATTATAACTCTTTTATTGTGAGTTCCGTGTCAGGCTCACATTTATACTAATGATATTAGGGCGGGGAGGGTAGACATCCTCGGTACACTAGTCCAGGGTTCAAGCCCCAATCTCTCCGGCATCAGCAATCCAGTCTATTAGGAGTGATATCTTAGACCTTGTGACCACCGATGCAGGTCACCTATTTCTGTTACTGAAGATAATATTTGCTAGTTAATATAAAATGTATTACAAACTTTAACTACTCTTTCAAAATGTTTAATATATATTATTACAGTCCAATTTTCACAGGAAGGGTCTCTTATAAATTACAAACACATTATTTTGCTGTCAACATTGATAAAATGTTACGATATTATCATTGTTATAATATAGTTATTAATAATATTGATCAAAAATGACAGCTGCAAATAACATGACTTGACGTTTGAATACATGAAAGTAGATCTAGTAATTGTTCCAGCAGTCAAATAAAGAGTATGATAGTTGGACTATTCACACTTGTGACCTTGAATTACTAGTGTTTGCACCACATGAAGAGTGTATTATAACTCTAGTTGTTAACATGAGTCACTCACTCGAGCGCAGATCTTACCAGGCTTGCGTACAGGCTGCTGAAGAACTTGTACAGTCTCTTCACCGGGTTATGAGATTTCTTGTCCGCGTTGCAAAGCCACTGAAGAGCGCTGACACTGATGGCGGCGTCAAAGACACCTGCTCGTAAGGGGATGCCCTGACCTAGGTCCCCTAGTATAAGGTCCCCTTCCACCTCTCGTTCCCCTGCAATACCTGTAACAAATATTAATCTCCTCTGATCATGTGATTAAAGGTCGAGGTTCAGTTCATTTAGATGTTAGTTTGATGAGTAGGAACAGTGATTAGGATCCTCTGGATAGTAAAGAGGTCCTTGCTCACACTTGTGTCATGGAGATGAGGCATAGGCCCTTATTAAGATTGTCCCCAGCATTGGTCTCCCTCAATAGAAGTATTAAAGTGGTTAAGCGGTTTGTATACAATGTTCAAGAAAACCGCACAAAACAGGGTGGCTAATTTAATTCGATTTAGTGGTTAAATTAGGGAAAGATGAGGATGTGTGTTTATTAGTTAATAATAATAATAATAGATATGCTTATTGATATCTCTAACTCTAAGTTTCTTTATGTCCTGCAACATATTATTAAACCTCTGGATAACACGTCAGATACCAACCTAGCATGGCCACCGAGATGTCTATGCCGACCCAAACATGCCCATTGGTCTCCAAGATATGGCCACTGAGTCCCGAGCCACAGCCCAGGTCCAGGATGTAACACATAGAGTCAGGTAGCGCCAACAGTTCCAGCGCTCTCTCGGACATCTGCAGTTGTATGTCCACCATGCGTGAGCTACGACAAATCACAAATTATTTCAGACCTAATCGAGTTCAAATTATGTTATGCAATAAGAGGCTACAAACTTTTTGTAGATTTAATTAACAATATAATACAAGTCAAGCTATCTGAACATATTTTAAACAAGTTTTCATTCACTGTGAATAAATATCAACTTACTTTTCTGAATATTTTCTTGCTTCACTTTCATTGTAAAACTGTAAAAATAAAAATTATATAAATATAGTTACAAAAATTAGTATTTTTTTTAACTTTTGAATTATTGCTGGGTGTAGCATCTTAACAATGATTCTGAAGTGAAATTATTATTTTAATACCTAAGAGCTAGACCTACAAAAAAAAAATGTTCATTGCTAATACCAAAATGGATATGAATATCCCCTGAAACTGACTTCCTCTCAGTTACTATAAAACAAGTATAGGATGTCAAAGTGATGACTTGGTAGGCCTACACAGGGTGTCTACCTGACTATAGTTTTGAAATTCAAGTTGTTGTTTTTTAAGAAATCCAGTATATATGAAAGGTCCTCAGAAACAAACAATCCCTATTTCAAAATCATAAAATGATAGAAAGTTGGGGTAGGCCTAGGTCTGTCATAGTTAAACACTTTTACATCAAGAATCAAGTGTATTGAAGCATATATTCTAGTATGTACTAAGGATGGAACCCTAGAACCTACAAGGAATATTCATGGATTCAAGACTCAAATCATAATATTTTTTTAAAATAGGTACTAAGTTTGAGTTATTTTTTAAAGGTATTAAAATAGTTATATAGTTTCTTGTGGTTAAAACCAGAATAATGATATGAAAAACCTAACAACCAAACCCCAGATCATGAATTTACCATTTAATGTAAACAAAATCAGAAGTGAAGGAAAAAATCCTAGTTATTGGGAAAGTTAAAACGCTTCTGCTTACAATATTTTTTAAAATTCAAATTTTAATTAGGGATTTGATGACAAAATTAAGTTTCAAATTTGAAAAAAGGTGGATCCAACCCATCTTTAATACACATGCATACACACACAATTACATTTTTTGAATGACCTATACCAGCGTCGATCTCGGTGGTCTTGGGGTAAAATGCTCGCCTCAGGACCCAATGTTTGTGGGTTCGAACCCAACAGAAGCCGAAGATTTTTTCTTGAGTGAGAAAAAATCATAGCTCAACATCCTTCTGAGGGGAAGTAAAACTGTCGGTTCCATGTGGCATGTGAAATGAAAATACCTCTCCTGGCAAAATTGGTGGGTCATTTCACCTCACTCATAGAACTTTATAGGTATAAGTAATCAGCCTTGATGACACAACTTCAAAGAATGATTACAGCCTGGGAGTTTAGTCTACCACAAAAACTAACTATTATATTATACTATCCCCACTACCCCTTGACAGTCAATACTTTCCACAATTTATATTTTTGATAGTAAATTGTTTAGTAATTATATAGTAATAAAGATAAAGAATCTTCAATGAAAAATAACCAACAAATATTACATTGATAAAAATTACTTGGAAATAAAGATATTGCAGTTACCTAACATTATTAAAAATTAATATGATAAAACCCTAAATATTTTTTCAGAATATAGACTAAAGTTAAAATTCATTCAAACACAAAACTTTTTCAATTTTTGCATTTCATGTTCTAACACTTCTCCCTCTTCCTTTGCTTTCTGTAAAACTGTTCTTCTTTTTGCTTCTAATTTTCTTATTTCTTCAGATGCTTTTTTTCTTTTTTTACTTAAGTCTACTTCAATCTTTTTCTTTTTTCCAAGCGCTTCTTTCCTCAGAGCAGGAATCTTTTTTTTTTAATTGTCATATTTAGGAGTCCCCCGGCTGCAGTGACTGCATCATAAGTTACACGTTGAGCAAAAAGGCTGTCCTCATGTAGGTTTTCAACCAGACATTCTTTATTCATAGAGAAACTTCGCTCAACGGCTGCATTGCTATGGAGGAGAAGAAGAATTTTTTTTAGTTAAATATTGTAGTTCCTGGACTGCATTTACTCTAGAAAAAATATTCATCAAGAACTTATCAAGCTGGTCATCACTTGAAGTGAATTGTTTAAGGTAGTCAATAACTTCTTGCTTTGATACGAAGTCCAAGTAGTCTCTTTACAACATCAGCTTGCAGGCCAGATAGTTGTTTCTTGTCTAGTAGGAGTTCTAATGCACAAGTTATCCTATAGGTCGTAACAGATGGATTGAGCATGACTGCGGGAGAGAGACAACTAGCACCCTTGACAATTTGTAGGAGAGAGGACACTTATGTAAGAGTAAGTTGCAGAGATCAACAAGGAATCTTTGATAATCTCCTCTGAACTGAAATATCTTGATGTCTGTAATTCCTTTCAAAGCTACTGATGCTCCGAACTCAATATCTACAGTTGGGAGTGATTTCATGTTGGATTGTTTCTTTAAATCAATGACTGACAATTTTTTGGAAGTATTTTCTGAATTCATTACATCACATTTTACAATTATATTCATCAAGTGCTCAAGTAGTTTATTTAGATCTGCGAACATAAATGGCAATAGAAGTTGATTGCTCTGATATTCGGTGAGAAATTGCTCCAACTCAAGTGAAACTGATAGCATGGATACCGACTTTGATGTCAGAAGTTCATCCTTCACAAAATTTCTTAATATTTGAAAATTATCATATTTGGGAGGATGCTTGTTACAGTAAAAATACTGTTTTAAATATGTCAGCATTAACATTTCTCTCTCTAACACCGTCGAGTTTTCTACCCATCTAATAGAACAAAACCTCATCGGTAAGAGAGATGATCCTGTTATTCTTTGATAGTCTGCACATCTTGTTAAAAAATCTTTAAATAAATAATATAGTGAGAGCAAGAACTGGTTAATAGTCCAACTAGAGTTAGCATGTGCTGTTTTGTAAGCCCCATGGACAATGTGTAAAGAACAAGTTCCAAATTCCAGTAACTCAGGATCTTGTGGAGAATCTTCCTTCAAGTAACTTTTGAGATCACTGAAAAATTTGAGGTTTACATTTGGTCCATCCATGAAAACTTAAAAGCATTTTTATAAAATCCAAACCCTCGTCTTTTAGTGCAGATATAGAGTTCACTAAAATATCTTGAGCTGTTGCATAACCTAGAAAGCAACAAGTTAAATATCTTATAATTTCATTTTCACTCCAGAAGCAAACAACATCCATCTGGGTCTTCTGAGCCACTGTGTTTATGCTCTATCAAATGAAATACCATAAAATGAGCATTACTTAACCATATTCACAAGCTCGCTTTTGAAAAAAGGACTTAGTCCATACACAATGACATATCCAAGTTTATCTTTATGCATTTGAAATTTCTGGGCAATATCACTATCGGAAAACATTACTTTAAAAAGATCACTAAAAGCAGAAAAGCTCCTAGCAGAAGAATACGATATTACTTGATTAATAGCCCACAATATTTCAACACGAGAAACTTTATCTTTGACAAGGAAGCTCTGAATAGAACTAGGTTTAGTTTCAGGTTTCAAAACTACTTCATGGTCATTAGCACTAAAATGTCCATCTTTATGTAGGCCTACGGATGACACTGCATTTTTGGCCGTAGCGACCAAGTCCAATATTTTTTTGCTCCCACTAGCAGCTCTCATTGTCAAAATGCTTGCTTCCCTTGCATGAGATCGGATTGAAGATATTTCCGTGTTACTTATATCAAAGTTAGTTTTACACAAAGAACAATGGCCTTTACTTTTATCACAATCCACTTTTTTTAACCACAGCCAATCTTTAAACACTGTACTGTCCAACCAATCATCTTTACAAGAAGTTTTTGCTTTGAGTTTACTTCATTTCTTCTTAAACACAAAGGTCACAAGATAAACAAGTGGGATCTACAGAATACTCACACCAGGCCAAGCTTAGGAATGGTAGTTTTCATTTTGGGTGGATAGAGGGGGGGTGGAGGAACGAGAGGGGGGATGAAGTGAAGAACACAACATTACTGTACTGTACCATTGGAATGTCAAGGTAAGGCAGGTACACCCATAGTTTGAAGTATTGTTTGAACTTGAGCAGTTACTAGTAACTCATCACTCATAATGGTTAGTGCTGGAAAAAAGTTGGGGGGCAAGGAAGAGGCTGGCTACTAGTGTAGTCAAAACAGTTGTTTCTTTCTCTAGTCTGTAGAGGTAAGGGGGGGCTTAGTGTAGAGACAGAATAGAAGGGTCAGCAAGTGAGGCAAACAAGATAGACCAGAGGGGGAGTAATTGAAGGGTGGTCAAAATAAAATTATCAGTAGTCCAAATAATATCAGGGGTCTCAAAATGCTTAATCCAACATTTCCCTCAATGTAAAAAGGCTGAATATTTTTCCAGTATCTGATTAAAAATTCCAGTATATTACATTATCAAAGATAAAATCAAGTATATTTCCAGTATTGGTAGACACCCTGCTACAGTCGTGCACCAACACTCCAAGCAACATGTCACCATCGCAGTAGAGTTAACCAATAAAAGGTACTGAAAGTCAAGGAATAGTATTATATAGGTATTGATATATTATGTAGGCTATAGCCACATAAACCTGTCAATATGTTCAAATAATAATTTCGATCTTATAGATATTCACAGCACAACTAGATACTTGGCAACACCATTACTATAATACCTAATATGAAAACTGTACATATTGGTAAATGAACATTTTTGAAAAAAGTTTCTTGTATTAACTAAATTTTCCTAGAACTTTTGAGGCAACTTAAATTATAACCCAATGGTCATTTTATGTATTAATGCGCATAAACTGTCCACAAGCACTAAATTTTTCTTTTTAAGTAATAGCATACATTTTGTAAATGAATAACTATTGTTTTATTATCTTTATTAAAAAAAACTTGGAATGTCTTCCAACTAAACAACTTGAAACCGACTGTCACACATGTTAACTGTGCTGCACATGAGCAGGTCAACAAACATCTCAACTGCAAAGGAAATATTTTAACCCTAAAATGCTATTCCTTCGTAAAATTGACTACAGAGGTTTACAAGATTGTCATGATCCCTCCCTTTCACGGGGGCTAGAATTCTCCCCTCTCCAGAACGTCCAGTTGGCCTTGAGACTTTACTATAGTGACTTGCTTTGTTTGTGCTCTGGGAGAATTATTATTATTATTAGCACCGCGTCTTACTACCCGTTCGGGTTATACGCACTTACACTAATGTGTAATAGTAGGGTGATTGTGAGATGAAATGGAGGACCTACAGTTTAACGTGGAATCCGAACCACGGAGCCTGGCATTCCCCACATTCACAAGGTGTCTTGTCAGAGGTGAAGGAAGGGTTTGGTAATCAGATAAATCTTTGCCGGGACCGAGAATTGAACCCCGGCTGCCAGCATAGAAGTCTGACACCTTACCCCTAGACCGCCAGGTCACCCTATAGGAGAAGCTCAGTCGTAAAAGGTACAAGTATTTAGCATTAATGAAACATTTTACAAATATAGTGGCAATGGTATCTTACAAACTAAAACAAATATTGCATCCTATTACACATGAGAACATGGTAATACACCAAAAAACCAAAAATCCTGAAATAATTAAAACCTACTATTAAACCAGAGAGTGCATGACTAAGACATTTTGCAGCCAATGTTCTCATGCTATCTGTAGTGAATTCAGGGCCACATCCTGTCTCTTGTGATAAAGCTGTGTAAAATTAATGACAATCAACAAATAAACATTTGAACTATTTGAGAATAGTTTTAATTTTGTTAATAATGTAATAAAATTACGAGTGTTTAACATTCATGTCTCACACAGAGGTTTAGCATTCTGGGGTTAATGCAGGATAGGCCTAATAATTTTTGATATATATATAATTATTATCAAACTAGATTATCCTTAACTATTAGGAATAGCGGTAAGGTAGTAGGCTTAGGTTACTTCAAAGGTATTGTGATTAAAATAAACTGAAGGTAACATAAGGGCTGGGATAATATAGGCTATCTGTATGATGTATGAACATGGGTAAAGAGTATGACACAATTATTATACTGGTATTTAGTAAAAACATATAAAGGCCCTACGCAACTCACCACTTCTGGAGGTGCCAAATGCTCAGGACGCGACATTGAAAAAATATAAAATTTACGGTTATAAATTTATATATTAGTGGGAGTGAATAATAGTCATAAAAACATATTTCATTTTTATTTAAAATAAGATGGTATGACGTTTTAAATATTTAAATAAATTAACTTTCCTAGTATCGTAATGAAGATAGATTTGGTTTTCGTCCCGTGAAATGCAACATACCACACTGAAAAAACAAATACTACTAACTCTCAGTAAATTAAAGCCACCAGAACAACGCCTCATGCACAATAACCATTGTCCTCTATAATATAACTGGATGGACAACTGTGGCTGAAATTTTCGAACTGTCGTTTGCGTACCATTGTGTAAGAAAGAAGGAAACTTTCGTCTAGTTTTTCCTCTTTTACACCCATACAAGGCAAGGTGGAATTTTGACATATTTCATTAATTTGATTGAATAAATTAAATACGTCAATACGTGACTAGTTAAATAAAATACATGTGTTAATAAATAAAACCTTTGGGGAGCATAACAAAGATCGATAAAGATGAGTTTTTCTTTAAATAAGTTGATGTAGGCTAATACATTGTACCGTTTACCCCCTCCAACTCTAACCGCTAGAGGCCACAATAGCCACGAAGAGGGTGGGCGGAATATATAAGGAATTGAATGTAACAAAAATAGGAACATTTGCAAGTCTGATAAAATATTGAATTATTTATTTAACATAAGATAACAGGTAAATCAATAATACATGGCATCACAAGGCAAACTGAGTAGTGTTACAAAAATATTATTATGACAAATACTGCGCTTGAGAAGTACATTTGAGGATATATTTCTCAATCTTAAAGTAATAGTAGTCCTTGAAGAAGACTATATTTGAAACAAAAGAGTTATAACATAAATAAATTATTTATTTATATGAATTAGTCTAGAAGAAACCCAATAATAATAATAATAAAACGTTAATATAATAATAAAGAGATTAAAGAGCTCCTCTACTTAGTTAACAAAGCGGCTGAATCACCTAATAATCTAACTCTACATTCTTCTATACTTTATCACATTCAAGAATATGGTACACGGTTTTTAAGCACAACACACGTTGAGTAAAAAAAAACCTTCCTTCCTTGCAATATTCATGAATATCAGTCCTACAATATAATACTTTTAGTTCTGTTTCAAACTTTTCTTTGTAAATCATGGGATGAGCTTCAGTGGTCAGTACTATCTTTTTTGTGGGATGTTAATTCTTAAATCTAGTGAAGCAATTTTTGTTGAACAATTTAGCAGCTACTAAGTGTTTAGTGGAAGAATATCTGTCCATTATATCAACAGATATATGGTCACACACTTCCTTAGTTACAGTCACAGAACTTATTTCTTGGGGAGGCAAGGCCAATGTTAAAGTTTTCTGTTAAATAAAAGAACCTAAAAAAAATTAATCAAATAGAATAGCTGAAAGCAAAATAATAATATAACTCTACACTCTTCTACACTTTATCACATTTACGAATATGGTACATGGTTTTTAAGCATAGCATACGTTGAGTATAAAAAACTTCCTTCCACCATCACGTCAGAGCCGGCACTGCAAGAGCAACAGTCCTATCTCTACCTGGAAGTCCCGCCTTCCTCCTCACCCCTTTCTATGTACGCATGTGCACAACAGTCAAACACCACGTTGCTGGCACTGTGAAGCGCACAGTTCCATACAAAGATTTTTTGTATATTTTTCATAAGCAAGGGGATGGCTACTGAAGTATTGACATTAAGTTTAAGGAATATATATTGTACTACAAAAATAAAGAAAAAAAGACTCATTATAGTAAATGTTATCGATAATATAAAGTGCTGCTGTTCTATAGTGCCTATACACGAGCCGCCACTGAAAAATAGCCTGGAAACATTCATAATCATAAGGTCGATTTTCCACAGCACTTCTGGCAAGGGAGTGGTAAGAGAATGAATCGGCTAGCTCGCGTCAAGTCAGCTACTGTTTTAATTCGAATGATTTTGAAAGAAACGTATGCATCGATTCTATCTATCCGATTCTGCCCATCACTAAGTTGAATTATGTTCTTAGTTATTATAACATGTATTGTCGAGTCTAAAACGTGTTAATTATTTCTATAAACTTGTGTACTCTGACAGTACAATACCTTATACAAGCATATAACATAAATTAATCTTTGTACGCGAGATAAATACAAAAAGTTTGTCAATCAAACAAATGTAAGCAAGTTTTAAAATGTACCTTTTTTCATTATATTTATCAAACTTTCAATATAATATGGTTTCTGAAACCAATACACAAGCTAATAGCCAACTTTATTTAATATAAGTGTAGTCTTGGCAGATTGTAAACTACATGGATGATAACTACATATTTAAATACATTAAAGATTGCATTCAAATTTGTGCAATTTTACCTGTGAAACTGAATCGTGTATCTTTTAATATAAATGGTTCTTCAGGCACGTGTGTTATAATACTTCACTATTTTCAAACAATGACACTTTTATTCATCAGACACATGTTTTTGCATAATAATATTGAAAGAAACCGTTAAATCTTTCCACCCAATATGAAGCAGACGATAAACTTTGCGTCACGCTTTGGTCCTTGGAAATGCGTATGTTTATGTCCATCCAGTACACTATATAAATCACTTCGCTTTTGTCCCATAACATTTACAAGTGGTTTGTTGTTAAGTGTTGGCAGCACTAGTTGTAATCTTTAAACAAGACGCTTAAATAAAAACAAATAAAAATCCAAATTTGTGTAAAATGTATACATCAATTACCAATGAATTGTTCTGATCGGGTTGATAATGCAGTATTACATAGAAATATTAATTATTATGGTAACTATCCGCCATTATAACAGAGAAGAAATTACATAACTTTTATTAATTAAAGGTCATGTTATTATTTAATTTATTTATTATAGGCTTAGCCTACATTGTTATGGTAACAAGAACAATTTACTGGTACATATCCTACGTGGGGAATGATATATCACCTAGTAAGATAAACAAAAGACCTTGATAGTAATTTGAGATCCACCCTTAGGAAATTCTAACCTAACTCATCTCTAGTTCGAGGAAGTTAAGTTAAAATAAATGATGTATCATTTTATATCAAATTTAAAGGCTTTAATACGCTTACACTGAATCTTTGAAACAGATGTTCTTTATTATGGCACTAGTAAAATGTATTACAACAAACACATAATTTGGAAAACTATTGTAGGTTTTCTATTATTAAATAATTAATAATGTAATCTGTGTAACAAGATAACATTACTTGGATTGGAACACCACTTATGACAGTAGGGGCAACTTAAAATACACCACGGCACATGTTTTACAAATTCCTTTAAATAGCCTAGTTAATACAATATGTTTATAATTATAAACTATCCAAACCAAACAAAACCTAACAACTCATACGTCAACAAACAACATTTGAGCTACTATTGTTAAAATAAATTATCAAACATATTATGTTTGTGTGCTTTGTTAAACTAATACATATATATAAAATATTAATGGAGTAGGACCAATAGAGTGTGAAGGCGAAGAGGGTATTTTAATGTACAATCTGGTCAATTAATTCCTAGAAATACAAAAAGGTTTGTTTTAGCAGGTCATGACCTCTGTTGATTCGCTAATAGAACTTCACAGATTGGTTCAGGTAGGTACTAGCTCACTAGAGATATTACATTGCGTGAAGTCCAATGGAAATAGGAGACTGTCTAATGGAGATAGGAGACTAGTCTTTATTTAAATTATGGTATGTTAGAAGAAATAATTTACCTTAGTTCAGATATACCTGTGTCTGTGGCCACATGGTCTAAAGCATCGCTCTCGCAGTAGTTTAGACGGCTAATGACAGGAATATAGAGGTTGAATCTTGTTTGGGTGTACTGGTAATGAGAGTGATTTTCCATTCTTACTTTACACAAATATAGGTACATTTCCTCTAAATATAACCTTCTTTATATAAAAAATCATTAGTCTAGTTAGAGCACTAGTGTATAACACGAACGGGTGGTAAAATATGATGCAAAAAAAGGTTTTTATATTTTTTCTATCCTTGGTAATTTGAAATCACAAGCTTTACCTACTTTACAATCTTGTTAGGTATAGGACTGTTTTGTTTATGAAATCTCTTAATAAATAAAATGTGAACTTTTACAAATCTGTATTTGAGATAATTGTGTGTTGTTTGTGTTTTCTTACTATGATTTATTTGAAGAGTTGCCCGTGCCTTATGCCTTAACTATGGTAATTTCAGAAACGTGTCATTACTGCTATGGAAAAGGTTCAAGTTAAAACTAGCTCTTCATTGGATGCTGCAGAAACATCCTTTAAAAATATAATGGTTTCTGAAAATAAATCTGATCCTAGGTGAGTGATAATTGTATTTATATTTTTCAGTGTTCATCTTGCATGTAATGAAGTGATAAAGCTCGTCACCATTTGATAAAAATTGAACAAGAAATATTGGATGAAAAGGTAATTTTTTATAATTTGTAGGCTTAAATTGTTATAAATCTGAAAAACATGTGTGTATTTGTAAATGGTAAATATAGGAGGTTCTAGTAGCAGTGCACTAGCTCTGTGGGTCTGCAACATGGTAGGTCCTGCAGGAGTAGCAACAAATATCCTGGAATAGGACCTACCTTGATTTGACCAAAGTGGAGACCATGGGACAGACAAACCATGAGACTCATGGATGAGTGGGGCCATAGGACAGACAAACCATGAAACTTGTGGATGAGTGGGGCCATGGGACAGACAAACCATGAGACTCGTGGATTAGTGGGACCATAGGACAGACAAACCATGAGACTCATGGATTAGTGGGGCCATGGGACAGACAAACCATGAGATTCATGGATTAGTGGGGCCATAGGACAGACAAACCATGAGACTCATGGAGGTGTAGGGCCATAGGACAGACAAACCATGAGATTCATGGAAGAGTGGGGCCATGGGACATACAAAACATGAAACCCATGGAGGTGTAAGGCCATGGGACAGACAAACCATGAAACCCATGGTGGTGTAGGGCCATGGGACAGACAAACCATGAGACTCATGGAGGTGTAAGGCCATGGGACAGACAAACCATGAAACCCATGGTGGTGTAAGGCCATGGGACAGACAAACCATGAAACCCATGGTGGTGTAGGGCCATGGGACAGACAAACCATGAAACACATGGTGGTGTAAGGCCATGGGACAGACAAACCATGAAACCCATGGTGGTGTAAGGCCATGGGACATACAAACCATGAAACCCATGGAGGTGTAAGGCCATGGGACAGACGAACCATGAAACCCATGGAGGTGTAAGGCCATGGGACAGACAAACCATGAGACTCATGGAGGTGTAGGGCCATGGGACAGAGAAACCATGAGACTCATGGAGGTGTAGGGCCATGGGACAGACAAACCATGAAACACATGGAGGTGTAAGGCCATGGGACAGACAAACCATGAAACCCATGGAGGTGTAGGGCCATGGGACAGACAAACCATGAAACCCATGGAGGTGTAAGGCCATGGGACAGACAAACCATGAAACCCATGGTGGTGTAAGACCATGGGACAGACAAACCATGAAACCCATGGAGGTGTAAGGCCATGGGACAGACAAACCATGAAACCCATGGAGGTGTAGGGCCATGGGACAGACAAACCATGAGACTCATGGAGGTGTAGGGCCATGGGACAGACAAACCATGAAACCCATGGTGGTGTAAGGCCATGGGACAGACAAACCATGAAACCCATGGAGGTGTAAGGCCATGGGACAGACAAACCATGAAACTGTTGACGTGATAATGCTGTGAACTATGATACATACTAGACACAGCCTGCACTTGTGTATTCAAACTCTTTTGTTAACTGCACCCGATATTGGATCAATGAGTCACCCGTATAACCAATATTAAAAAATTTAGAAACTCAAATTGCACCACACCAAAATCATTCCAAAGGCAGTGTTTGTTGTATTTAATCATTGGTTAAATATCGGCATATATTTAGTCTGAACAATATTGATTAAAATAGCCTAGCAGTTTTCTCATCCATAAAGTGAGTAATGTATCTAAGCATTTTTCAGAGTGAAACCAGAAGATAGTTCACCTGAAGACTGTTCCATTTTACGCAGAGCATTGCTGAGTCCACTCAAACCTAGTCCAAAAAATCTCTACTTGATCAATCCTCCAGTAGAATTTGGAACAAATGTAAGTGATAGATTGGGAAGTTTGGAATCCATTGCAACTATTGTGTTATTTAGTTTCTGTTTTATTTGTGCTCAAATATGTTTAGATTTCACTTTTTGTCGGTTAAAATAAGCACCTATCTATGTTTGTGAACTAAAATAATAATATATTTTCTGTTTTTGTTAATGTTCCAGAATGTGTTCCTACAAGACCGCTCTTCACAAACTACACATATGTTGCCGCACCTTGTAACTGTGAAAGAAGAGGTAGACTGATCATTCAAAATACACATTTAGTAGAATAGCTGGTGTGGTTGGTCAAGATTGAATTGTCGCAGCTCTCGTTTCATATAAATGCTGGTGCATTTTCATAAAATTCTCATAATATAAAAATTCCTTGCAACGAAAATCTAAAAAATACCCTAATTATGATAAATGAGCTCAAGAGCCTTGTACATTCCGGGCTCTTAACGACACTTTTTGTCCGTAGAAAATGTCCATCTGTTAATTAATTGTCAGTAACATAATATTGTTAATGTTGATGATAGATTTAATATCTTATAGTGATGTTGTCAACCCTCAGATCTCTGAAGAATATATTTGTTCGTTCCCTGGAGAAGATGGATCTGTCATGGATGAGAATAATGACAAAACATCAGATAAAGTTTCTTCTGCAGAGACGGATTCAGACCAAGACGACTCTGAGATATACCCTGTACTTCTGTAAGTGAAAGGAACTGTTTTCTAAACTCGTCAGTTCAACTTGTTAATTGGTGTATTTTATTGAACAAAATATTTATATAATTCAATATCTTACGATTACACTAAGTGTTCCGCTCATGAAGGGGCCTGATGTGCCTCAATAATTACTGTCGTGTGTTTTGCTGTATATTGATAGTGAATTTTGAGTCCTACATTTCCCTGGTAAGTGTAGACATTGCCCTTCTATGTTTATATACATACTTTGCCCTTCTATTCCCTTTCTATATTTATATACAGACCTTGCCCTTATATGTTTATATACAGACCTTGCCCTTCTCTCCTCATCTCTATGTTTATACTGAAATTTCCCTGGTAAGTGTAGGGCTTGCCTTTCTTTTCATTCTTTCACTATTTATAGATATTATAATTTTGAGCCATTGTTTTATTTTTAAAGTTTACACAAGTTTAATTGCTCAATTAAATAACTTTTGAATCAAAATCATCCTCCTCCTTACATTCCGCTCGCTTTAAATGTCATATATAACTTGCTCTTGGCAGCATTGGTTTGTTACTAGTTATGCTAATAAAACATATCGTGGGTATAAATTATAGATAATTTGTTGCGATTTGACTTTATAAACACCTTAAAGTGTGGAATATGTAAATGTTTGTTCAAACATTCTACTTCTTGTTTCAGCTGCACTCCAGATTTGCAAGTTCCTACAAATACTGTCTCCTCGAATTTCCCAGTAACTTCACTTACCCATAATGCCTCAGAGAGATGTAAGTTGGATGACCATACATAGGCCCACTCTTCTGCAACTATTTTTAAAAACATTCATACTAGTTTAAAGGTGCTGTTTAAAACTATTTATTCAGTGATATTTTAATTTTGAGCTCATTTCTAGTAATAAATTTATTTATAGAATAATAGAAGTTTCTAAAGTTTTGAAAAAAATTATCAGCTTCAATTTTTCTTATAAAGTAAATTCAGACAATTACACAGCTTTGTCAATAAAAATATTGATAGATAAATGACTCAATTTATATTGAATCATTGCTTTTCTGCACTGCTATATACAAAAGCTATTCTAAAATCAGCCGACGATTAACTGTTAAAAAATATTCACAAGTAGAGAAAATAAATCTTATTACTTACAAGATTTATATAAATAACTGCATAACTTTTCCACATAGTCTCCACCCAAATCCAGTCAAACTTTTATCTTTATAGAAGAGATGACAACAGCTTCGTGCCAAGTCCTGGCTGTGGATAGGGTTAGTTGAAAATCTCCCAGTTTAACTGCTGCAGCGTGGAGCGTTGCCACGCAAGAGAACAACACCCTTGTTGAGCATTCCGTGGTTTTTGTTTTGGATCAACCTCTGAATTTTCTTCAGCATTTGATACTCCACACTGTGGCTTGGACAAAAGCTTTATCCCAGCAATTAAACTGGCAGATTTTCAGCTACTCTTACTGTCAATTCAGAAAGATGAAGGTGTGACTGGATATCCACCAATTCAAAACCGACAAGGAGCTCATGGATGGAGTCAACAACTAGCTGAGTACTCTGGCGGCATCGTCCTTTGCCAAGAGATTGCGAAAGCTGGTGCCATGGTACGAGTGCCTGGATTTGGGTGGAGACTATGTGGAAAAGTAATGCAGTTATTTATATAAATCTTGTAAGTAATAAGTTTTTTGTCTTTTTTTTTACCAGCCATTCAAAAGTTGATATTGGAATTGCCTGCAAACATGACTAATTAACATTCATTTGAACAGATCTGAAGCATTGGAATTGTATGCTGTGATGATAACTTTATTTTATCAGATTAAAACTAAATATTACAAACAATCTTGAAATAAAACATTTTTTAATCATACTTTGAATTGAAAATGTGGACATTGCACGCCCCTATAAAATACTTGACAATTCAAAGTAAAATAAATAAATTAAATCTCATTCTATTTTGATGGATCATTAAAATACATTTAAATTTAATAATTTAGCATTAATTATTCAAGTCCTGGAATTATTTTTATTTTTGTAGGTGATTTCCCGAGTTATCAATCGTTATTTGAAGATTCAATGAGGCAAATTTCAACCCAAGAGGAGAGTGACTTTAAATTTCTTGATTCAGATCAACTAAGGTCTTGTCACTCAAACATAAGTGAAGGGTGCAGTCGAACGCTGATTGGTAATAGTGGTAAAAAGTATAAAAAACACAAAATTAAAGGTAATAAAAGAAATGATGCTCACAAGAATTATGGAGAGACAATTGAACCTGCCAGTATTAAAGACGGTGTTACTAGAGTTGACCTAATGCACATGTGCAAGTTGTGCAACAAATGTTTTGATTCACAATATTCCTTAAATTATCACAAAATATTTCACTCTAAACTCAAACACTACATGTGCGACTACTGTGGGATATTCTTTGTGCGCAAAGTTCTGGAACGTCATCTGAAAATTCACACAGATGAACGGCCTTTCGAGTGTGAGGAATGCGGCCGCACATTCAAGGAAAAGACAATTCTGAGGAAACATCTAAGGATCCATTATGGGGAGCGTAATTACATGTGTGAATTGTGTGGGAAAAAGTTTGTATCGCTGGAAAATCTGGGTGTACACAAGTATTGTCATTTAGATCGCGCTATAATGAAGATGAAGTGTCAATTCTGTGAGCGAAAGTTTGCAACAAGACAGAGATTGAAAAAACACGTTCGGACGCACAGCGGAGAAAGGCCACACCTCTGCGAGGTGTGTTGTCGGGGATTCTCCAGCAAGAGTCATCTGGAGAGACACAAGTTGACACACACTGAGGAAAACCGATTTTATTGTAACTACTGTAACTACTCTTTCATACAAAAAGGTAACTTCAAGCTACATACATATACAAAAGCATGTCAGCCATCTTTTGATAAGACTAAGAATGAAGACTATTCGAGTAAACCTAAACGAAGAGATGCTTTCTTGTCCCAAGTTTGTGACTGTGACATTTGTGGACAACATTTTTCAAAGAAGATGTATCTGGAGTCTCACCTCAGGAGTCATCAAAACAATTCCAACTAAAATACACAGTTCAATATTTCACTGCCACGTGATATTGGCTTCTCCATCAAGAAGTAGTTAGGCATGCTATAGGAGTGGTGGTAACTGAAAGCTAGCATAAGATGTAAAAATGATTAAAAGAAACACATAATTACAAAGTTTGTTGTGAGAGTTTTGACTGTCAAAAGGGACACCTCAACACATGGTCTCTAGGATCATATGGTTTGGCGAATGGATACACGAGAGTAGATCTGGTAACTTTTGCTGTCGGCTACCATCACTCCAACCATCAACAAGGTATAGTAGTTGAAGGATGAAAACTTCTTTATTGGGCAAAATATTATTATACTTGGGCAGAGTTTGTTTTATATTGTTTTTCATTTGCTGCAATTCTATAAAGAGCTTGTCCCACTGATGTTCAGTCTGGATATCAGAAGATTACACCCGAGTGTGGTTTCCTGTATTATTCATTTGACATCTCCACAATGCCATACCTGGTTCTTGCTGTATTAACTATCGGAGTTGGTATATCTTGTTAAGGAAAACCTTTTTTTTTCACTTTTTGAGGTAATTTGTAATAGATATTTGTAAGAAGTTACAGGAAAGGTGGATAGAAACATATAAAAGTGACGAACACAATATGGCAGTTACAATGAAAATAACACAGTTTACACTTTACATTGGCGCCACTGGACAAAGAATTATTGGCTGCCTCTTACTAAGATTATCAACTGTCACCACTCAATCCCCCCAACCTAGGTTTCATTCTATTGGAACTCATAAACTCATTCTTATAGACAACATGATATAATATAAATAATATATTCAGGTTTATAAAATTGTTCAGTTGGTTATATTTGTGAATATCAGTAACTATTTTTACACTGGTTTCCAATATATTTATTATTTTAAATGGTGATTTTGTTTCTTTATAAGTCATTTATAATATTTGAAAATTACATAATTAGTTAAAATAGAATATAAAATAGGTGGTAGTGGTCGATTTTCTTAAAGAGGCAGCCAATACCTCTTTGTCATTGTAAAAGCCATATGCAGTTTGTTCCCTTTTATGTGTTTCCATTCACCATTCTTGTACCTTCTTACTACCGATATACTACCGATGTTGGTGTTATTAGGGGCTGAAACAGGTTTAAAGCACTTTGTTTCGTAGATATTAAGTATAATTAAACATTGAGAGGAGGGTAGAAGGGCACGACACATACACCAGAAAAGTTTAGGCCTCAAAGTTTCACAATTAATAATATAATTAAATAAAATATGATATAAATACAACATTCTATCCATCTGCCATGAGTAAAGATTTTTGAATCCAGGTCTAATTTTTTTTTTAATCGAGTGACCATGACCTACCTATAGTCATGCTGTCATGGTCCAGTCCATGTTTTACTCTCTTCTGTTGAAGGAGACTGATGCACTCGAAAGTTAAATAATCTTTTGTTGTGTTTTAATTGTGAACTTTGAGGCCTACAGTTTTCTGGTAAGAGTGTAGTGTAGGCCTTGCCCTTCCATCTTCTTTTCAATGTTTAATCTAAGACAGCTGTTTGGCCATTTTTCCTATATTAAGTAAAATGTTTGTCAGGTATTACATTAGTTCATCGTGGTCATCTTCACACTTCGTTTCTCAAAAGCTTAGTCTTGCCTTAAGGATTGGTAAATGCATTTAACTGAGCCAAAAATAAAATAAGTTTTGACCTGCTCATGCCTAGATATGTCGACTAATAATTTAACTAAAACGATGAAAAATAGAATTATTTAAAACTTTATAAGCATTTTGTAATTTAAATAACTGCTTCACTATTTTTTAGACCAAAGAAGTTAGTATTATATAACGTATTATAATTGTATTTTATACGCCAGTGTTTTAACTAGCCTAGTTGTTTTTTGTATTTGTGTGTTTTGATGATTTAATGTTCATCAATAGTGTTTCTAGTCTGTCTGTGCCATTATTTGTAATTTCTTGGATATTTATTTGCTGTGTCATCTATTCATCTACTATATGCATGTATTGTGCAACAAAATTACACAATTATTTATATTATTTTGTGTTTTTTTTACTTTAAACAATAACATTGAACAGGTATAGTGGTAACCACGTTCATAGTATGGAGAATTGTTACCTTTAGAGTGAGACCTACAGCTTGTAACTCTCCTTTCCCATTGCCTTACAAGGATTTGTATGCACTAATGGTGAAAGGATGAGAAATGTACCCCTATTTTCATAAAGAGAGTGCTGGAAACAATCTAAGAAAAACTGTCCTCAGAACACTGCAAGCGGGATTCAAACCCCTGATATCCCCATCATCAGCAATCTGGCTATTATGTAATTGGACTATGCAATCACCATAAGTGGGTTACATCACTGAAAACTCGTTTTGTCTATTCAAAAATCACATGTAAGTACTGTCACCAACAGCCTCTATTGGAGGGCAAGTTTGGGTGAACATTTTATGTTGGGAGTGGTGAGTGACACAACGAATGTTACGATGAATCAATAAACAAATAAACTATAAGCTCTGACTAAAAAAAGGAGGTGTCAGCATTCAATAGCTAGAAACCAAGCCGGTGGCCCACTTAAATGGGAGGGTTTGGAGCCCCTCGAGGCTGACTGAAAAGCTTAAGCCGGGAGGTCACGGAGCCGTTCAGGATAAGCCATCAGGTTCATCAAGTACCAGTCGAGCCCTGGGAACCAGGTTCGATGATCGTGGAGGGATCGCCTAGCAGTCAGACAGGCCATTAGGTAAACCTCATAACCCTTTGTTCGGTCACTCGTTTCTCTATATTCATTAAGTTCTTCATTTTAACTTATTTATTCTGACTTATTGCTAATTTTATTCTTACACGTTTCATAATAATTTTTAAAACTTTTTAATTTTATATTACCAGGCATTCCTTATTTAATAATGCTGGTTCTTTTTTTATTCAGACTAATTTTCTCATAGATACCAACATGTTCTGGATGTATGTGAAGTATTTTATTACTTATCCTTACTCATTCCTTATTTATTCCTACTCGTTACACTTTATATGGCCTTACATTCACATTATTTATTCTACCCATTTCTTATGTATTCTGGCATGATTTTTATCATTTATGCCAACTCATAATTCCGTATTTATATGATTCATTCCATTTCACTTTAATTCGTTCCTTTTTGATCTGAATGATTTTGTTCAACCCTCTCTTTCATATTTATAAAAAAAACTCATTTCTTACCGATTTAGAATTGGACATCATATTTTTTTCAGCTTGTTCCTTATTTATTACAACTAGTCCCTAATTTATTCTGATTCACTAATCTTGACTATTCCGACTTTATCTTTATTTATTTTGACTAAAAGAAAAAAAAACTCATTTAATAGAAAGTACAAGTGATGGGATTAAATTTTGACATTGTTACCAAAGATCAGGTCGTTCAAGAAAATTAAATCTCTCTAAAAATAGAATATTTTTCCAAAAGTGATGAAATAAGTCATCTTATGCAAGGCAACAAAGATTTAATGTCTGTAAAAAGGGTGATTAATAACATGAACCTTTGCAAAAAATATTAATTTTAGAAAAGATATATAAACAAAATATACAAGTTTTATAAAAACAAATATCCTGCAGAAATTATAGGGTTTCAAAATGTGCAGATCTTCGACCTAAGAATTACATCCCAGTTGGATGCAGTGGTACACATTCTGTTAGTGTCTGTACAATACATCAAACTGTAAAATTAATAAGTAGTGGAGCACTTTTAAAATACATAGTGTTAAATGATGACAAATCACTTCTAGCTAAAATAATGTGAAATGTGCCAAAATGTTACCTCAATGAGTATACATCTTGCCCGGACACATAATAAATAAATGAGAAGTGAAAAAATGAAAGAACAATTGATTTAGCATATTACATTTATAAATAATGGGTATCTGTCGTCAACTGGGGTTTAAAGACATTTAAAAAACATATGAGGATTAAATCATGACACTACTTTAATTACCTTGTTGGAGCCAATCAAACAAAGCATCAATTCATATCTTTTACTGTACAAATGAAGAACATTGTAATCAGGATAAGTTTCTTAAGAAACGTTTCCTTGAGACAAAACC
The DNA here is from genome assembly GCA_902151425.1 of Timema shepardi. Classification (NCBI taxonomy): domain Eukaryota; kingdom Metazoa; phylum Arthropoda; class Insecta; order Phasmatodea; family Timematidae; genus Timema; species Timema shepardi. The sequence goes on along the minus strand of CABFVX010003642.1, from coordinate 151 downwards.
TATTCTGGCACAAAAATACCTGTATCAAGAAACTGTATGAAGGAGCAATAATAACATTTCTCACACCCGACAGACCTGCACCATCTATTGTTCCCACCAAGACCAGAAATACTACATTGGTTTGTGCCTGTATCAAGAAACTGTATGAAGG
>CABFVX010003641.1:57286-72967 GCA_902151425.1 Timema shepardi | reverse complement strand
GGGGTTGACATTAAAGAAATAACTGAAATTAAATAATTAGGGACAAAATATTTAATAGAAGTTAAGTTAATTTGCAACAATTTACAAATACAATATAAGTTTTCCTATTTTTTAAAAATATGAACACTCGTTCTCCTGGAATTATCGAGTAAATTACCTTTAAAGACTACTTTCCAACCAACCATTTTAAGGTGTTACAACCTTTTTGTAAATCATGCCAAGAAACCACATATGATGACCAATGGCAATTATGCGTATACCTACTATAAACCTTCATTGATATGGAACGTGGATCAGCCGGGATATAAAGTAACTTACCTAAAGTCCGTTCACCTTAGTAATTGTTTTCTGAGAGGTCTTTTTCTCTACCATAAATCTATTATATAGTAGGATATTCGTAGGAAAAAAGACCTTTCAGAGAGTAATTCCTACCTACTTTTCAACCAAAATGGCGCTGTTGTACCACAAACTTTCAGGCACAATAACCTCTGTATTTGAAATTGCCAAACAACCACAGCCTTTGGCAATTATACTCAAAGGTGGTCGAAGGTGTACTTGGTATAAAATTCAGAGTTAAGGTGTAAAACCCAACTTAGATCTTGTTCTCGAGTAAAACGCATTCAAATCTACCGATTTCAAGGTCTTCCGTAAATTATTCGTTATGAAAGTTTTGGCTGCCAAAAGGGATAGCTGCTCAATAAATGGGATTGCATAGCACGTGGCTTGGAGTAAGCTTACATGAAAGTATATCTGGTAGTTTTTCCTAGCTGTCAAAGTATTTAACCACTGATAAAGTATGAATATGACATGACAAAACAGTGTTTGTCCCCTCGTGGTAATGCTTTACTTTATTTTGAGGATTTACTCTGATGAATCCAGAAAGTATTTTAAGGGAGGGGGCAGGGAAAATACCGCGGGTAAAATAATAATATAATCATCATTGTGCTATGGCGTAGAATCCCATTTTAAAATGTAATACAATTCTTTTTACTTTTCTTTTTCAATAACGTAGAGTATGATATAAAGTAGAAAATGTATTAATGATCATATGAGCAGAATTTGGTGTATTAACTTTCATGATTGGAATAAAATTAATGTGTTGAAAAACAAAGTAATTGTGAAAATATTTGATTATAAAAGGATGGAAGATAATGGGAAGTTAAGGATGTTACATAATGATGAGTTACATACCTATTAGGTGACCTGGCGGTCTAGGGGTAAGGTGTCAGACTTCTGTGCTGGCGGCCGGGGTTCAATCCTCGGTCCCGGCACAGATTTATCTAATTACCAAACCCTTCCTTCACCTATGACAAGACATCTTGTGAATGTGGGGAATGCCAGGCCTCCACCGTGGTTCGGATTCCACGTTAAACTGTAGGTCCTCCGTTTCATCTCACAATTACCCTACCATTACACATTAGCGTAAGTGCGTATAACCCGAACGGGTAGTAAGACGCGGTGCTAATAATAATAATAATAATAATAATAATAATAATAATAATAATAATAATAATAATAATACATACCTTTACTCATCACCAGCCTTTAAGGCTGGTTAAATTTCGCAAACTATGGTGGGTAGGATATGTAGTGCTGATGGAGAAAATTAGAACCATGTTCAGAGTATTGAATGGGAAACCCAATGGGAAATAGGTATAGGATGTAATGAGGGGGAATGGATAGAACAAGCTCAAGATAAGGATAGGGTCTAATGAAGTGTACTGGATAGAACTAGCTCAAGATGGGGATAGGGTGTAATGAGGTAGACTGGATAGAACTCGCTCCAGATAGAAATAGGTTGTAATGAGGTGGACTTGATAGAACTAGCTCAAGATAGGGAGAGGGTCTAATGAGGTGGACTGGATAGAACTAGCTGAAGATATGGATAGGGTGTAATGAGGTGGACTGGATATAACTTGCTCAAGATAGGGATAGGGTGTAATGAGGTGGACTGGATATAACTTTCTCAAGATAGGGATAGGGTGTAATGAGGTGGACTGGATAGAACTCGATCAAGATAGGGATAGGGTGTAATGAGGTAGACTGGATAGAACTCGCTCCAGATAGAAATAGGTTGTAATGAGGTGGACTGGATAGAACTAGTTCAAGATAGGGATAGTGTGTAATGAGGTGGACTGTATAGAACTAGCTCAAGATAGGGATAGGGTGTAATGAGGTAGACTGTATAGAACTAGCTCAAGATAGGGATAGGGTGTAACGAGGGGGCTGTATAGAGCTCGCTCAAGATAGGGATAGGATGTAATGAGGTGGACTGGATAGAACTATCTCAAGATAGGGATAGGATGTAATGAGGTGTACTGGATAGAACTAGCTCGAGATAGGGATAGGGTGTAATGAAGTGTACTGGATATAACTAGCTCAAGATAGGGATAGGGTGTAATGAGGTAGACTGTATATAACTATCTCAAGATAGGGATAGGGTGTAATGAGGTGTACTGGATAGAACTAGCTCAAGATAGGAATAGGGTCTAATGAGGTGGACTGGATAGAACTAGATCAAGATAGGGATAGGTGGCGTACTTTTGTAAGTGTGGCAATGAAATATCGAGCTCCTAATGTCGTAGATGAAGTTAGTATAATACTCATCGGCGTAAAAAACTTTTTTTTTTAGGGATTGGGTTGACGTAATAACTTACCAGTGTGTTAATATTGTTTTACATAAAAATATAAAAGTATAGGTGGTTGACGGGGGGAGAGTGTTATTTCTCAAATATAATCTTATAACAGTTAATAACGGAAAATATGTGACGGTTTTTCTTAGACCCTTCTACTGTTGTCATATACCATAGCGGATGTAGTCTATAAGAAACAATTTGTTATTTGAAATGGAAGTTTTAACGAATGCATCTTTTAGATGGATATTAAAACAGTAAATAGCTAGTATTTAGTTGGTGACATCTATAATAATAATAATAATAATAATAATAATAATAATAATAATAATTATTATTATTATTATTATTATTATTAGCACCACGTCTTACTACCCGTTCGGGTTATACGCACTTACGCTAATGTGTAATGGTAGGGTGATTGTGAGATGAAATGGAGGACCTACAGTTTAACGTGGAATCCGAACCACGGTGGAGGCCTGGAATTCCCACACATTCACAAGATGTCTTGTCAGAGGTGAAGGAAGGGTTTGGTAATCAAATAAATCTGTGCCGGGACCGAGAATTGAACCCCGGCCGCCAGAACAGAAGTCTTGACACCTTACCCCTAGACCACCAGGTCACCTTTTGCCATGTTAAAGTCAAATGTTGTCTAATGGAAATCTTTTCAACCCTCTAACGGAACTTAAATATCTCAAGACTTATGAAAAAATTCAAACAGGTTTACGTACCTTTCAAGTTTCTAGACATTACATGAGCAATTAAATTCCAAATTATGTCATCTAGCGATGTAAATGTGAAATGTGGTTTGATTTGGTGCTTTAAAAAAAAAAACAATTCATCGGTCTGAAATATTTCAAGGGTTTAACATGAACTTTCTTAACCTACTGATGATATCAGCACACTAGAACTTTTAACGAGTGTGAGTGAAATTACCTACAAATTTTGTCATTAAAGGTATTAAAAAAAAAAACTTTCCAAAGATCTTTTACATGCCACAGTCAACATGGGATCTATTATGGCTTTACTTCCCCTCCGAAGGAAGTTGTGCTACGGATTTTTTTATCGATCAAGAAAAATTCCTAGATCTCAGCTGGGTTTGAACCCACGAACATCTGGTTCATCAAGGTCTATTAATGCGTATAACACGAACGGGTAGTAAGACGCAGTGCTAATAATAATAATAATAATAATAATAATAATAATAAAGGTCAACTAAATAATTTGTTTTTATAGATAAAATACGTTTAAGAATATCAAATTTTCTATGTAAAAACCAATTTTCTACTATTGGAATGTTTGAATCAACTACTAGGTACAAAATATCTCAAGTATTAAGGAAAAGCCCCAATAATTTCACTTTTATTATTTAGTTTTTTTTTATGGGACGTTTAATAACACATTTATTTCGTCAAACTACGATCAATTTTTAAGTTGTCCGATCGAAATATTCCTTTCCACCAAAAGGAATCTTTTGTGTTATTAGTACATGATTAATACGTATTAAGGTGAGATTGTAGGGGAGACGAGTTAAGGTAAGTGTTTTTTTTTGTTTTTATGTCAAAACAATTCAAATATTTCACCAGTAGAGATAAAGAGTTTAATTTTCTTCAAACGGTGATATCAACAGTTGTTGAATATCTGTCGAGGGGTGTCCTATAATTTAATGACAACTTTTTCTCTTCATTTAAAAAGTTTGGCATCTAATGTCGCTATGTTCTTGACAAATATTCAACAACTGTTGATATCACCGTGTGAAGAAAATTAAACTCTATGTTTGTAATGGAGAAATATTTGATTTATTTTGGCCCAACCAGCCATCCTTAACTCAACCATAATCGACCTAACGTTCCTAAGAATAAGATTTTCCTTTTCGGTAGATGATTAAACTGAAAATGTTCATCACTTCCGGAAGTAGTTTTTGATGTTTTGAGGGGGACCATCTTCACCCTTTAAACCTTTTCAAATTCCTCATTCACTAGTTATTTATCTTATATATGGGTGCTAGACCGACCAAGGGTTCAAAACACAACCATAACCTTTTATACCACCCTCGGGGACAAATATTTCCGCCATTTTGAATCGCAGGGATGCTGACCAGCGTGGATCGATGCCTCCATGTTGCCTTCCTAGCACCCCATAGTGTCTTCTGAAGGGTGTGAAGGGGTTATGGAAAGGGGGGAGGAGAAGTTCCTGCCCCCCCTTATGGTACCAATAACCCCCCCTAACCCCTCTCACGATGAAATAAGAACAGCCAATTGGGGCACAGGTTGTAAGCCCTAGAAAGCAATCAACTGCAGACGTCATTATTTTCTAAAGGAGGTACATAGAGATGTCTTACTTTCTTGAAATGAGCGAGGGTTGATAGGGGAACCCCCCCACATAGAAGACTAACCAAACTATTGATCGTACGTCAACCTAACCCCCCCCCTACACCCCACCCCACGTGCCTGTCTGTTATTACGCTTATTTTCTTAGCCTACTACAGGAGGGTACCAAAATGACGATAGGTTTAAAAAAAATTATGGATTTCCACACGGACTTTCTCGCTCTATTGTTTAAAAATGGAGATATTTACTCAAAACTCGTAATATATGTGAAACGAAATAATATACACTACAGTAGTGCTATGGCTTCTTTGGTGCTGATTAACAGCTTTAAAAAGTTACCAGACCAAATTACGTATCCCTACGCCGAACTAGATGATCTGCAAAAACATGTTTTTATTATTATTAGCACCACGTCTTACTACCCGTTCGGGTTATACGCACTTACGCTAATGTGTAATGGTAGGGTGATTGTCAGATAAAATGGAAGACCTACAGTTTAACGTGGAATCCGAACCACGGTGGAGGCCTGGCATTCCCCACATTCACAAGATGTCTTGTCAGAGGTGAAGGAAGGGTTTGGCAATCAGATAAATCTGTGCCGGGACCGAGGATTGAACCCCGGCCGCCAACACAGAAGTCTGACACCTTACCCCTAGACCACCAGGTCACCTCAACATGTGTTTAGCAGCTGTCACTTTTGACAATCAAAATTTAAGTATATACCTAAATTTTGACTGTCAGAAGTCAGCTATGAGCTGTCAGTCAGCACCAAAGAAGCTACGGGGCTACTATAGCAAAACCCAAGCATAAATTGCACTATACTTTACGTAAAATATTTTTTGAGACACGTTTTTAAATGTTATCATTTTGTTTTTAAATAATTCATGTCCTCGTTTGTATGTTTGGACCAATAAAAAAAGGGCCAATTTTGGGTCTACAAGGGTCAACACTTCGTATTAAAATTTTGACTTCAGTTTAAAATTTTCGACATTTTATTAGGTGTTTCACATCTTCAGGTAATCGCATTGCTATTAAATTCCTCATTTATAAATTTTGACCAATAAAAAAAGGTAAATATTGACTAATGAGTCTAAAATGGATATAGATCACTGTTGTACAAACATTTATCCTAAGAGGTTTAAGGAAAAACAACATAAGCTTTTAGAGACTTTCTTATATTTAATTACTCTATGTCATTGGAGAATTATTGCGTTAAAACTTAAAGTAGTATCTCTTTACAAATAAAGCTCACAAAATTGTATTAATTGCCAATATCTCAGAAACTGTTGGTTTTATACAAATATATTTCGATTACAAGTTTTTTATTTTTAATAGTACTACAATTTTGCAATGGTAAGTTTTTTAGTATCGCAAATAGTTGTGGAGATATGGAAATTTCCGCTTCCGTAAATTACCCTAAAATTCATTTTCATAGGAAAATGAAAATAGCCATTTTATTTGTGATCTTGATCAACGCCTGGATACAAGTTTTATATGCAGATAGATTGAAAGTTATTGGTTTTATAAAAATATGTTTCAAATAAAAGATTAGTATTATAAATATCCCTACATATTTGCAATGATAAGTAATTTCATATATCAAAGAGTTACGGAGATATGATAAAGAAATAGGAATTTACGCATCAGACCGAAACCCTTAAAGTCATTTTGCCGAAATATTTGAGAGTAGCCATTTTGTTTGGAATATTTATAAATGAAATTTAATCAAAATCGTTAGAGCCGATTTTGAGAAAATTGATTTTTTTTTTTTGCCCTTCAGTACTCTTAATTTTAGGGTTAGATATCCAATTCCAAAAAACCCTTTGGGGCGACCCTATGAAAACCCTAGACCTCAAGTTTTAGCTCTATCGGTAAAATAGTTTAGGCTCCAGTCCAAGGAACAGATAGACAGACAGACGGAAACTCAAAAACAACTTTTTTTGGATTCAGGGGGTCATTAAACGTCAACATTGATCAAAATCTTGAGTTCAATTTTTTGACGATCACAATACTTTCTCTAACTGTAAGATTGCGAAAAAGTAAAAAAAAAAGTTAAGGTGGAAGTAAAATTGAGTTAAGGTGAATAATTTAATATTACAGAACCCCTTTTAGGACGTAATAAATAATATATTTCCTCATTAATATAAGTTAGAATAATTTAATACACATACAGTAGCCCCATGGCTTCTTTGGTGCTAACTGGCAGCTCACAACTCACAGCTCACGGCTTTGAAAAGTTACCAGACCAAATTATGTATCCCTACGCCGAATTAAATGATCCGCAAAACATGTGTTTAGCGGCTGTCACTTCTGACAGTCAAAATTTAGGTGTATACCTAAATATTGACTGTCAGAAGTCAGCTGTGAGCTGTCAGTCAGCACCAAAGAAGCCACGGGGCTACTGTATATACCTAAATGTTGACTGTCAGAAGTCAGCTGTGAGCTGCCAGTCAGCACCAAAGAAGCCACGGTGCTACTGTAATTACCTCAACAGTCATCTTAACCCATTTTAGTGGAGGAATGGTCTAAGGCGTCACTATCGTGTTAGATCATGGGAAGATTGGTGTTAGAATCATGGACTGGTTTACTGAGGGTGGTTTATCCCTGAATGATTTCCCCCTCTCCTTCCACGCAAATGCGGGTATATTACCTCTAAAATCCTTCCTTCATCATCCCTACCCCATTAGAGTAGTTATCAAATATGCACCCACCTCGATGGCGTAGTTAGCTAACGCGCTAGTTTCGTGTTGAGCTCAACTTCTGAGGACGGGGAGAGCGAGGTTCGAATCTCGATCGGGTGAACTAGGGGGGGGGAGGGGGTTTCCTAAATGGTTTTCCATTCTCCCTCCACGCAAATGTGGGTTCACTTCATATATTTCAAACTTCCCAATACCTAATCCATTAGCGTGATTGGTAATTAAAGCGTTTAAACTGAACGGCTAGTAAGACGCGGTGCTAAATAATAATTTAACAAAAAAAAATCAAATATACGGGATTGGAAGAAATACTTGTCGTATAGCCTATTTAGTAGCAGATTATTCACCGGTTATTTCATGGTAGTTTCCATCGTCATCGAAACTAAAAAGCTCATCCGAATGCCAACAGTTCTTAAAGGCATGCGATTTTATGAATCTAACTTCTCCACCGAACAAACAATAAAAGCCTACGGACACAACCTTGTTGGATTCGAGTATGGACAGGATGCTTCCAGGTATAATTCATTCACGAGCTAAGTTTACCTGGATGACAGCTCGAAATGTTACTAGAAGTAATCCCTAATATATCACTACGCCAACAGCTGACATCTATCACTTTGGATGACTGTAATGAAAACAGATGGTAATATATTTATGTGATAGTTAACCACAGTAATTTAGGCCAATATTATTTATATATTTATTTTAGGTCGGACACAAAGTTTATTTATCGTTTTATTCCACTTAAAAAAATATTCCCACCACTTTCAGAAAAACTTCTAACGAACATAGCCTCAAAATGGCGACTGACGAATTTAAACCATATGATTGAACATAGCGGTAAACATGTTCTTTTACAATGATGCGGACACGCAGTTGATGAAAATATGTTATTCAGTTAAATATTTCAAAATACGATAAAATAATCATTAAATCATGTATTGTTTGTAAAAGAATTGACAACTATTTTCTCTTTTCCAAGTAAATACGATGCCTGTATTAAAAGGTATTGATGTGTGCACTATATTACACAAAATCAGTAACGTTCCAAAACAAAAAATAAGTTCTTTTAATTATGTTTAAAATATTGTTTCGAGTTGGACAAAAATAAATTATTAAAAAAATGAAATACTATGAGAAAACTCAAGTTTACGTTATTTTAAATGTAATATATATTAAGTAATTAAAGATCTTTACATTTATAACAAAACTGTGATATTTTACAAGTGTTGGCAACCCAAAACCTAAACATATGATTTTCGAAATGTCATCCAGTTAAAAACCTATCGTGAATGGAATATAATGAATCCAAATTTCCATTGAATAAAAAAAGAATATTTCACTACAAAACATTAGTGTTGTCAAATATTTAGGGGCGAATACGAAATTATTTTACCAAGTGTGTTCAATCTCAACTAGAAAAAGCCAATCCACGAAAAAAGAGAAAATATAAATGATTCTCCGCACAGAATTTTTTCTCGCTTTGATCTTGACCCCTAAATAATTGACAATCCTCATGTCTTGAACAATATTATTTTTCTTCAATGGAGACTTGTCTTTCCCTTACCTGGAAGCGTCCTTTCTATGCTCGATTCCTCCAAGGCCGTTTCCCCTCAGATTTTATTTTTCGTTCGTAGAAGAAGTTAGTTTCATCTTCAATATGCACTGACATGAATTTCCTTGAAGACCGATGAAACGTGGCGTAGAATTGGTTAAATCCAGCGTTATTAAAGAAGTGATTTTTGGTATTTCAAAATATGGAGGCGAAAGGTATCAGTCAATATATTCAATTCAGGATTTTGAAAAGTTTTAATGGCGTAACCTATTTCGTGAATTAGAAGCTATTTTGCGAAGAACCATCCCATTTAGAAGCCAATGTACGAAATAGAAAGAAAGGGGAAGAAAATGAGGAATTCACCTTGAGAGGGTTCTTGTGTATTCGCTGGTAACACGTTCCCTCTTCCTCTGACGAGTATAAAAACTAACTCTATTATTTGTTTCTGGACAATGACTTGCATTTAAAAATTTAATTTTTCTTGTTTCCTATTCTAGATAGACATTTGCTACTAAGGACTTTTTTAATCTACGTCCTGGCAGGAAGACTCCTACAGGACATTTTAAAGAATAAACCAAACAGTCTGAATTGTAGATAATTTGAAGAAAAAGTCACATTTATTTAAAAAAAAGCCTACTTAGCGACAGTGTGAGACTATCTTTTAGAAATTTTTAAGAACGTTTGGTTTTTTTATTTCAATTTTATATATTTAAAACTTGCCGGATAAAACTTAGATCAATTAACGCGGGAAATCTTATCTTGATATGTTTTTTACGTCACAGGTAGGCAAGGTCTGTAAGTTTTATGATTTAAAAAAAATTAATGTATGAAAAGGTAAAATTAATCAGTTTTCAAGGTCATCTCATGGGAAATGTTAAGGTACTGACACTTCATTTGCCCTAAGAGGTATCAATATTTTCTTCACGGTTCACACTGTGGCTCTTAACCTAATTAAATTGCACTATTATTATTATTATTATTATTATCATCACCGCGTCTTACTACCCGTTCGGATTATACGCACTTACGCTAATGTGTAATGGTAGGGTGATTGTGAGATGAAATGGAGGACCTACAGTTTAACGTGGGATCCGAACCACGGTGGAGGCCTGGCATTCTCCACATTCACAAGATGTCTTGTCAGAGGTGAAGGAAGGGTTTGGCAATCAGATAAATCTGTGCTGGGACCTAGGATTGAACCCCGGACACCCAGCACAGAAGTCTGACACCTTACCCCCCTAGACCGCCAGGTCACCTAAATTGCACTATTAAGGTATTTTGCATACTTTCTGAGATTTGTAGAGAACACTCCTCGGTTCACAAATGTTTTAAGGTACAAGCACCTTTTTTGAAGCCAAACTATAAGCTTACTTGTAAAAAAATACTTATAAATTGTAAAATTTCTCTTCTATCTATAGGTGACCTGGTGGTCTAGGGGTAAGGTGTCAGACTTCTGTGCTGGCGGCCGGGGTTCAATCCTTGGTCCCAGCACAGATTTATCTGATTACCAAACCCTTCCTTCACCTCTGACAAGACATCTTGTGAATGTGGAGAATGCCAGGCCTCCACCGTGGTTCGGATCCCACGTTAAACTGTAGGTCCTTCATTTCATCTCACAATCACCCTACCATTACACATAAGCGTAAGTGCGTATAACCGAACGGGTAGTAAGACGCGGTGCTATTAATAATAATAATAATAATAATAATAATAATAATAATAATAATAATAAATAATAATCTTGTATCTATAAGAGTTTACTTGTATCATTATGAAACGTAATATCCTAATTTATTACAACTTAAAAGATAACTATCTTGTAAATTGTATAGGTAGTTGTAACTTTATGAACTGACACCTTAGCTCAGTCGGTTGTGTGTCTGTCTAATGAGCTAAAGGACACGGGTTTGATTCATGGCATGGCCGGAAAAAAAATGCAACATTGGTGACATGTGGGTTTGCCCTTTCATAGTGATAAATTAACGGTTGTGTTTGTTCTAGATTTAAATTATTATATAAGTCGTGTAATGATATAATCAGCCGGTTTAGAAAGTGGACATTAAATACCTAAAAAAACAAAACTTTATGAAATAGGCCTCTGTTGGTTACTTCTTAAATACGCGTTTCCATGGCAACGAGATTAAAATTTGTTGTTTTCTTATAAGGTGTGTAATTGTAGGCCTATTATATAGTGGTCATATTCAACCATTATGTTCCACTCTATAAAAAAATAATAATAATATTTAGCACCGCGTCCTACTACCCGTTCGGGTTATACGCTTTAAGTACTAATTACTCTTATGGATTAGGAATTGGGAAGGTTGATTTAGAGGAAGTGAACCCGCATTTGCGTGGAGGGAGAGTGGAAAACCATTTAGGAAACCCCCCCCCCAGTTCACCCGACCGAGATTGGAACCTCGATCTCCCCGTCCTCAGCAGTCGAGCTCAACACGACAAGCGCGTTAGCCAACTACGCCACTTCACGCTATAAAAATATATCTAACCAATGAACATATTTATATAAAAAAACGCAACATATTTATTTAATGTAATAATTTGTGTATATTTTATTCTATTTCCACACAGTATATATTGTTTTAATTAAAAAAGAAACGTTATTTTAACTAAAGTGCGGATTAAAGACAGATCCTATCTGCCTTTTAGTAAAGTGTGCTATAAAGATGCATTAGCACAATTGAAATATACGATTCAGACGCCGTCAAAAGGGACGTCCATCCAACTTTCAAGTTCACTTGGTTTCCAAGGGACTTTGGACGGACTATCCAGACATGGACTTGATCTATTTGAGCAAATAGGTTAGGCCCACTTCTAGAAAAAAATAAATAGCAATATATTTAAGTCAGACTTTAATTCCTACGTTTAATTATGAACGCTTATACTAATACTCTGAATTATACTTATTAAACTATGCACTATCTATTATTAGTTATGCTTTATGCATGCATCTAAGCACAGCCAAATATTTCCTATATTGAAAATTATTCTTTATATGTGAGTCTATATACATGTGTGGCAAATCTTGTTATTTTAAATGGTGTGAGTTTATATATAGATTACATAATACCATATTTAGTGTTTATACAAGTTTAGACCAAGAAATATTGGAGTTGCTTAAATTAGTATATTGTTTTGCTTACATAACTACAAAATTACTAAAGCCAAAATGGAAGCTAGCAGTGACATAATTATATTGGCGTGACCCGACCATGTTATACAAATCTTGCATAAATAACACTAAGCGGTTGCCATCTACCGCCCAGACGAAGAGACTCAGATTGAACTGCTGGGTGGTGCCATAGTTAATCAAGAGATGGCAGGCAATTACAAATCTTTGCGTTTACGAAAAAAAACGAAGTTATTCGTTATCATTTTCCAAATGGAGAGTCGCACTAAAATAAATATAAAAAGCTCATATTCATACAACAAAAGTATGTTGTTATAAAAATCCAAAGCAAAATAATGATTAATTATTACGAACAGTAATTGACAGCGCCTTTTGGCTATTTTTAATATTTCTTCAAATAAGTTGTTATTTAAAATCGAGTATGAATATGTTTTTAATAAAGTGGGTGTGTTTTTGTACCACTTAAGAAAAATTAGGACACGATTTTTTTTATATATATAATTTCTGTTTAAGTTTGGAAAAAATCAGGAAAAATCAAGATTTTTAAGAAAACATTTTATTTATATTATTACTATTTTATAATGTATTGATGTGTGTTAACCGTTTCAAAAATAAATTTGAAATTTTAATCAAGTGTAAAAATGAAGCTCATCTGACATTAAATGCCCTTAAAAATAAAGGTTTTAAAAAAATTGGAATAATGTGGGTTGAATATAAAGTTTAAATTATAACAATACATATATATTTCTTTTAATTTAAAATCAAGTTAACGGAGTAAGAAACATTTAATTGGAATTAACGTAAAGTGAGAGTGGCAACAAAGAAAAAAAATATTGAAAATGCTGATTAACTTTTAACTTTGATTACTATTTTTGAGAATTATTTTAAGTCTATTTTACTAAACAAACCATGCAGCCAACACAACAACATTACAATAAATTAAACAACCACAATGTTCTTTGTTCAAAAAGAATTTGAATTGCTAGATAATTGGCACAATGTTTAGTAAAAAATTAAACATGATTCTATAATACCACATATTTAGTATTGCAAAATATGTATTATAATATACATTACTTTAGTATATTTGATTGAAATGAGTATTTAAATTAAATAATTTGATGCATGTTACCAGGTAGAAAACTGATATTCTATTTTTTTTATAATGATATTAATCTATCAAATAAGATACGTAAAAATATAAAACTAGAAACTTTTTAGAAATTATATTTTGAAATGGTTTTAACTTTAAATTAAAAATCCTTTATCGTTTATTAAATGTTCATAAACGTTTTTTTTAATTAAGTTGAACGAGTATGTTTGATTATTGTACCATTTATGAAATAACTAAACAGAAAAAACTTTCAAATTATTAAAGACTAACACTATTTTTGCTACTGGCATAGTTTTAAAAACACTTAAATTTTAACGAAGTGTAAAATTAATTGTTTTTTTTTGTGCGCCGCCCCTTATTGCCAATCCACATATTTACACTTTTGGGCTAAGTATTAGGAAGGTATAATTGTAATTGAGTGGAGGGAGAGTGGAAAGAAAAATAGGTATAAAACACCCTCAGCATAGCACACTGGGATTTGAACCCTGGATTCCCAGTCACCTACATTCCAGACTATAGCGAGAATGACGCCTTAGAAAAACTGTCGGAAACCTGTGGCCCACAGAGTGATTTTATCTGGCCCGCAAAAGATTTAGAAAACAAATAAATGTGCTCATAAAAATAGACTAAAAACTAATTACAATGTGAGAAACAATTTTTTTAATGTTTTGTTTTATGTTTTTTTTAAATCGACCCACCACTTTTTTTTTACCCATGTGACCCACGATATCAAAAAGTCACCGACTTCTACCTTAGATTATATGACTACAGATGCAAATAGTTATTCTCTGAATGGAAAACAATATTTTCAACACAAATAGTTTAAACAAAAATGTATTAATAACTTTAATAAATAATAATATTAAAAATGTTATACATTATTTTATCATTTATGATTTTACATTCAAGCAAGAGTAAAACAATGCGCCCTGCAAATGGCCGCCACTCTTTTGTTCACTTTGAAGCTACTACACTAGCGCTAATGAAACATCTGGTAGTTTATTTACAAGGTTTTACGTTATTTACAAGGACTTGGAGTGACAACAACGTCCCCGCAAATGGCTGCCGCTCAGTTTGAAACTACTGCACTAGCGCTAATGAAACGTCTAGTAGTTTATTTACTAGGTATCCGAGGCAAATATCGATTGAAACACGGCCTGGTATAATAGTTATCATTGCTTCAGATGACGTGATCCTCAATTTAAAAAGAAAAAAAGAAAATTATAATATTCTTTTAAAATCCATAACATTTAACGAAGTTGCCTACTCGGAGATTTCGAAGCTATTATGCGAGATGAGTTGCATATTAATCTGACGCACCTAAGCAGTCTAAGCACTATCACACTTAGACACCAACGTACAAAATAGAAAGAGAGGGAAGAAAATGAGAAAGTCAACCTGAGAGGGATCTTGTCTATGTGCTGATAACCCTTTCCCTCTTCCTCTGACGAGTTTATACAGCCACTTTAATATTTGTGCCTCTAAAACATCTACTAGCTTTTAATTTTACATTTCTATTGTTTCCTATTCTAGATAGACATTTGCTACTAAATACTTTTTTTAATCTACATCCTGACAGGAAGACCCCTACAGGACATTTTCGTGACCAAGACAAATAGCCTAAAAAGTAAACAAAAATGATTTACAGTAAGTTTGTCCTTTAGTTTTAAAACAAATATTTTAGACGTGCATAAAAAATTCATGATAATTACTAATAATAAGTGGTTATTTTTAAATTAAGAGAGCCGTCTAATTATGCGATAAATCACCGCGTAGATTCTTAGCTTTAATTCAATATTTAATTCTACGTTGCGTCATTTCAAAATATGTTTCACGCCAAAATAAAGTAGAAATATTTAAACAGCCTTTAACAACCCTATAGTTTGAGTTTTATTATTGGGAATAAATGTGAGGAAATGTAAAATTAGCGCCTTTTTGAAGACTTTCAAAGGTTATTACGATACTATGAGACTAGGTTTGATGGAAAAAAGGCTCTAGATTTAGCCGTCCTCTAACAAAGAGTCATTTTTTTTAAAAATATTTGAGCTTTACCTTGAGATAAGAAGTTTCCTCTAAGAAATAGTCACTGTTTGATATTTGAGAACTAGCAGTGAGTTTTCCTCTTTACCTTGAGATAAGAAGTTTCCTCTAACAAATACAGTCATTGTTTGATATTTGAGAACTAGCAACGAGCTTTCCTCTTTACCT
>CABFVX010003641.1:0-18578 GCA_902151425.1 Timema shepardi | reverse complement strand
TTCGGATTCCACGTTAAACTGTAGGTCCTCCATTTCATCTCACAATCACCCTACCATTACACATTAGCGTAAGTGCGTATAACCCGAACGGGTAGTAAGACGCGGTGCTAATAATAATAATAATAATAATATCGAGAACCATCAGATGCTAGACATCTGTCAAGAATATAATACAGGTTTGCATATTTTATAAAGTGTAATTTCAATTAATATCAACACATAGGTTGTAAATTATTGTAATTACGACACTGTCGGCTCGCTACGAAAAAGGACCCGGGTTTATATCCTAGTAGCCAAGTGTAATTTTTCTAATAATTTTTCAATTAATTGAATTGTGGTCCCCTTCATGGTGAAATTCTCGTAATTAAAATAATTTGATGCATAGGTGTCTTGCTTGCTATTCATTAAAAAAAGAAAATCCTCATTAATAAGAACCGGATTCGAAACCAGGTCTTATCATCATCATCATCATCATCATCAGTAGTAGCAGACCATTTTATTGCGAGAGCGACGTTATCGAGTAGAGTAATCTGTCATCGAACCTGGACTTTCGATAACGATTTCAAGAGTTTTACTAAAATGATACTAACACATTTATCTCAAAAGAAAGATTATGATAAACAAACAAATAAGTTTTTTATTTGATTTAAAAAAAATTATTCGGTTTATTTTACGTGCATTTTCTGAACTGACTTGATTATTTCAACAAACGAGAATTTCTATGAACGAGAGCGAAAGAGCCTATCAATTTTTCTGGGTAAGGTATTTCCACATTTCTTTTAGGTTTTTTTTACAAAACCACAATCGACACGGGACCGACGTCTTTACTTCCCCATCTGAAGAAAGTTGTGCTACGGATTTTTCATAACTCAAGAAAAATACGTCAACCTATACTGGGTTTTTAAAACTTTTTCAATTTTTCTTCCACTCTACTTGTTTTTGGGTACGGGTTAGTGTGAATTATTAGAAGTACTGTCATAGTTTAAGCTAGCTTGTAAGTCCTGCTATCCAATCAGTAAATATATAGGAGCTAGGGCTGGGTGTGTAGTATTAGACGTACTGTCCTAGGTTAAGTTAGTTTGTAAGTCCTGTTATCCAATCAGTAAATATATAGGAGCTAGGGTTGGGTTTGTAGTATTAGACGTGCTGTCCTGGGTTAAGCTAGTTTGTAAGTCCTGTTATTCAATTAGTAAATATCTAGGAGCTAGGGCTGGGTGTGTAGTATTAGACGTACTGTCCTAGGTTAAGTTAGTTTGTAAGTCCTTGCTATAAAATTAGTAGGTATCTAGGATCTATGACTAGGTGTGTAGTATCAGACGTACTGTCCTAGTTTAAGCTAGTTTGTAAGTCATGCAATCTAATAAATTAATATATGTGACCTTGCTGTCAATAAATATCAAATGGGACAAGTCGTCATTATCATACAAGTAATTGGACAACGACTCAATGGCAGGTTTTATACCTCGAAAAGCCATAATTTCAAACATGCCTTTTCTCTTCCTCCATTGATATAAGGTATCGTTAGAAAATTACCCTGTTATGACTTGGTCAAATAGGTGTAAATTACCTACCATAAAATAAATTATTATTATTATTATTATTATTATTATTACCGCGTCTTACTACTCGTTCGGTTTATACGAACTTAGGCTAATGTGTAATGGTAGGGTGATTGTGAGATAAAATGGAGGACCTACAATTCTAACGTGGGATCCGAACCACGGTGGAGGCCTGGCATTCCCACACGTTCACAAGTTGTGATTAATACACATCTTGTCAGAGGTAGAAGGAAGGGGTTTGGTAATCAGATAAATCTGTGCCGAAACCAAGGATTGAACCTCGGACCCTCAGAAAAGAAGTCCAACACCTTACCCCTAGACAGCCAGGTCACCCGTACAATAAACAAACTTAAAAAGAAACAACTTAATGCCACATGAATGTCAAGAAAATATTTTTTTTTATATAAAAAAAAATCTTACACGTATTTCTGATCATTTTGACCGTCATCAATTCCATTGTTCATAATTCTATTTTAGAAATAGCCTTGGCACATAATGTTCGCTTAAATAATCCCACCATTAAATACCCTAACACCATTTTAATAATATACCGGATATTACCTTGTGATTCTCTCTTTAAGGTTTGGATGTGGGTGACGTAAAAAAAGGGTGGTGTTTTTTCAGTTCATATAGCAATTTTCTTTTTCGGCAAAATTAGTCAAATATTTCTCCAATAGAAGCATAGTATTTATTTTGACCATAAAAAAATGATCTTATAAAAACTTCCTTTTTTTGACATTTTCTCTCGTTCATTTGACCTTGAGGCAGGGTTACTAATGTCATTTAAAAAAAAAGTGGTCGAGGTTTATAAAAAAAAAGTGGTCAAGGTCTATTAAAAAAAAGTCTTAAATTGTTAATTTGCAACAAAAAATAAATCCTAAAACGTCTAAAGTTACACCGGTCCTTATTAAAAAAAAGACACCTGATTTGAACAATAGAGAAAATCGACCTAAGTGGTTTCTCTTCTGTGTGCGACAAGTTAATTAAGTGGTTATCCGTACCTGTGTGCGAGATCATAATGGCGTCAGTCTCGTCTAGTTCCGGTTTTCCGTGTAACGGCAGGACAGGGCTTGGATACCGAAAATGTACCAAGGTGACATTTCCTTAATGCTTTCCCAATTTACTGCCACACATGTGTGGGTATGTGTCTTTTTTATATATATAAATGCTATCTTAATCCCTCCCATTTCATTAGTGCAAATAAGCTGAAAGTTCGGATGGGATGGGTCAATCTTAATAGTAAGAACCTTATCACACAGCTAGAACAGTTACTACAGTCCAATGTTCATAGTAAGAACCTTATCTTACAGCTAGCAAAGTTACTACAGTCCAATGTTTATAGGAAGAACTTTATCTGACAGCTAGAAAAGTTACTACATTCCAATGTTCATAGGAAGAACCTTATCTTACAGCTAGCAAAGTTACTACAGTCCAATGTTCATAGTAAGAACTTTATCTGACAGCTAGAAAAGCTACTACCGTCCAATGTTCATAGGAAGAACCTTATGACAGCTAATAAAGATACTACAGTCCAATGTTCATAGGAAGAACCTTATCTGACAGCTGGAAAAGTTACTACAGTACCAATGTTCATAGTAAGAACCTTATGACAGCTAATAAAGATACTACAGTCCAATGTTCATAGGAAGAACCTTATCCGACAGCTGGAAAAGTTACTACAGTCCAAGGTTCATAGTAAGAACCTTATGACAGCTAGCAAAGTTAATACAGTCCAATGTTCATAGGAAGAACCTTATCTAACTGCTAGAAAAGTTACTACAGTCCAATGTTCATAGGAAGAACCTTATGACAGCTAATAAAGTTACTACAGTAACAATGTTCATAGTAAGAACCTTATCTAACAACTAGAAAGGTTACTACAGTCCAATATTCATAGGAAGAACCTTATCTGACAGCTGTAAAAGTTACTACAGTCCAATGTTCTTAGAAAGAACCTTATCTAACAACTAGAAAGGTTACTACAGTCCAATATTCATAGGAAGAACCTTATCTGACAGCTAGAAAAGTTACTACAGTACCAATGTTCATAGTAAGAACCTTATTCTAACAACTAGAAAGGTTACTACAGTCCAATATTCATAGGAAGAACCTTATCTGACAGCTGTAAAAGTTACTACAGTCCAATGTTCATAGTAAGAACCTTATCTGACAGCTTGAAAAGTTAATACAGTCCAATGTTCATAGGAATAACTTTATCTGACAGCTATAAGAGCTACTATAGTTCAATGTTCATAGTAAGAACCTTATCTGAGAGATAGAAAAGTTACTACAGTCCAATGTTCATAGGAAGAACTTTATCTGAGAGCTAGAAGAGTTACTACAGTCCATTGTTCATAGGAAGGACCTTATCTGACAGCTATAAAAGTTGCTACAGTCCAATGTTCATAGGAAGGACTTTATCTGACAGCTAGAAGAGTTACTACAGTCCAATGTTCATAGGAAGAACCTTATCTGACAGCTATAAAAGTTACTACAGTCCAATGTTCATAGGTAGAACCTTATCTGACAGCTAAAAAAAAAAGCTCCTCCATTTCAATTTACATATGAAGAACTTTATCACACATCTTGAAAATTATTGAGTTTTTTTCACCCCCACATATTCATACATCAAGCTATGTAATATGCAACTTTCACATATTTTGATACCTATAAAATAACAATAGTAAAAATGTTATCAAAAATAAGCCACAAAAATTACGTTTATGGTTTTGCTTAAAGGGATTTTTCCCTATTAATTTCACGGGTGACCTGGTGGTCTAGGGGTAAGGTGTCAGACTTCTGTTCTGGCGGCCGGGGTTCAATCCTCGGTCCCGGCACAGATTTATCTGATTACCAAACCCTTCCTTCACCTCTGACAAGACATCTTGTGAATGTGGGGAATGCCAGGCCTCCACCGTGGTTTGGATCCCACGTTAAACTGTAGGTACTCCATTTCATCTCACAATCACCCTACCATTACACATTAGCGTAAGTGCGTATAACCCGAACGGGTAGTAAGACGCGGTGCTAATAATAATAATAATAATAATAATAATAATAATATTAATTTCAGAGTGTATTGAGACGTGATACAAAAAATCAACTAAGTCCCTGGGTCACATGTCCTTGTAACACTCCATAATACGTAACGTGACTCAGAATGTAATTTCACATCGCAAATAGATCGCACCTTTTAAGTCTTCGTAAATCCTCCCATTGTTTAGTCTATAATCGAGTGGACGGCCATGAACAGAATTAAAATGTTATCCGTGTGTGGTTTAGGACGAGGACTAGATAAAACGATATGTTTGCACTTTTTAGTAAAAAAATTAAATCAATAACCGCGGCAACCTTCAGTGCCGTCCCTCAAGGTCATTCCAAAGTACACACACTGTTAAAGAAAAATGTTGTATGCTATTATTATTATTATTATTAGCACCGCGTCCTACTACCGGTTCGGGTTAGACGCTTTAAGTACTAATTACGCTAATGCATTAGGAATTGGGAAGTTTGAATTAGAGGAAATGAACCCGGATTTGCGTGGAGGGAGAGTGGGGAAACCATTTAGGAAAAATCACCTCCAGGTCACCCGACCGAGGTTCTAACCTCGATCTCTCCCCGTCCTCAGCAGTAGAGCTCAACATGAAACTAGCGCGTTAGTCAACTACGCCACCAAGGCGGGTACTAATAATAAATTGGCTAATAAGTTTAGGGATTAGGAGTGTTATATATTAGGGACGTGTACTCTCATTCACGTGGAGGGGGAGTGGAAAACCAAACCACCTCAATCTCCTCGTCACTGGCAGTCTACTCTATTGTGAGGTTAGCGCGTTAGACCACGAGGACACCGATACGATTGTTTTATTGAACAGTCTGAAGGCGAGAGGGAGTAGGCTATGTCGAAGGTTTTGTCGGTTTACGCCCTTGAGCAAGAACGCGGTAGCACAACGTGATTACATAATTCTCCGGATTGAAAAAAAAAACCCGACAAGAAACGAGTTCATGTTCTTATCACGGTTGAAAAGACACGGAATATATTCTTGTGTCACCCGGGCAGAGATACGTAAAAAAAACCGTCTACATATTACGTATCCGTAATGCCCATTGTCCATAAGAAAAATTGATCTATTCAAAATGCCCCGATCTGTATTGTCCGTAGTCCGTAAGAAGAAATTAACCACACAGTAACAAATTCCTCTGTCCACAATGCTCCGATCTGTATTGTCCGTAGTCCGCAAGAAGAAATTAACCACACAGTAACAAATTCCTCTGTCCACAATGCTCCGATCTGTATTGTCCATAGTCCGTAAGAAGAAATTAACCACACAGTAACAAATTCCTCTGTCCACAATGCTCCGATCTGTATTGTCCGTAGTCCGTAAGAGTCCGTAAGAATAAATTAACCCCACAGAAACAAATTTCTTCGTCTACAATACTCGTAAACGTAAAATAACACAATTGATATTATCACCGCGTCTTACTACCCGTCCGGGTTATACGCACTTACACTAATGTGTAATGGTAGGGTGATTGTGAGATGAAAATGGAGGACCTACAGTTTAACGTGGGATCAGAACCACGGTGGAGGCCTGGGCATTTCACACATTCACAAGTTGTGATTAATACACATCTTGTCAGAGGTAGAAGGAAGGGGTTTGTCAATCAGATAAATCTGGTACCGGGACCGAGTATTGAACCCCGGACCCAAGAATAGAAGTCCAACGCCTTACCTCTAGACCAACAGGTGGCCTGAAGTAGGCCATATAGAAGCAGCTTTGCATATAGTGATAAACAGAAGAAACAATTCGATTCATTACGTGGCTCGTGAAACAGTGACATATATCTACATAGCACACTGTACTCAGAACGTGGAACGTGGAACGTGTAATATCACACAAAAACAATCCATAATTTAACAAGAAAAAACTGTGTCATTTTATATCATATCTTCAATACCGAAGGTGTAATCATATAAATACATCGCGCGCAACAATGAAAGTCTTGCTCATTACATAATTATAAGTATCACATATAATCAGACCTCATAACCGTGTGATATATGCGCGTCAACATCATAACACCCAGAGATTATTATAAATAGTGCTCAATCAAAGGGCAATTTCACAATAAATACCCGTATTAACATAATTAGCACCGTATCGATGGTCAATATCTAATACAGGTGACCTGGCGGTCTAGGGGTAAAGTGTCAAGACTTCTATGCTGGAGGTCCGGGGTTCAATCCTCTGTCCCGGCACAGATTTATCTGATTATCAAATCCTTCATTCACCTCTGACAATACATCTTTTAAAATGTGGGGAATGCCAGGCCTCCACCGTGGTTCGGATCCCACGTTAAACTGTAGGTCCTCCATTTCATCTCACAAACACCCTTCCATTACACATTAGCGTGAGTGCGTATAACCCAAACGGGTAGTAAGACGTGATGATGATGATAATAATAATAATAATAATAATATTTAGCACCGTGCCTTGCTACCCGTTCGGGTTATACGCTTTAAGTACTAATTACTTTAATGGATTAGGAATTGGGAAGGTTAAATTAGAGGAAGTGAACCCACATTTGCGTGAAGGGAGAGTGGAAAACCATTTAGGAGAACCCCCCCCCCAGCCCCTCCGACCGAGATTCTAACCTCGATCTCCCCGTCCTCAGCAGTCGAGCTCAACACGACTAGCGCGTTAGCCAACTACGCCACCGAGGCGGGTCCCTCAGTGTATATAACTTCCATTTTGTGGTATTCCATGACAAGAACTCTGGGTAACACTGACGTATGAAGAGAAACCATCCAGAGTAACTGGTTGCTCGGTCTTCGTATGCATCAACTTTAAATTTTCTTAAGTTGCGGCAGAAGGGGGTTCAAGTATTTTTCATTTTTTATAGAATATAAATTTGTTGTCCAAAATAAATCAAATATTTCTCCAGTAGCAATAAAGAGTTTAGTTTTCTGCACAAGATAATATCATCAGATCTTGAATATCGGTCAAGGATGTCTTGGAATTTAGTCAAAACCTTTTCTCTTTATTTAAAATGTTTTGACAAAATTCCAGGACACCCTTGACAGATATTCAAGATCTGTTGATATTATCGTGTGCAGAAAACTAAGCTCTATATTGCTACTGGAGCGATATTTGATTAATTTTGGTCAAAAAAATGTCAATGCTATAAAAACTGTAAAATTAATCGTGCTCCCTTCCGCCGCACTTTAAGGTGGTATAGAAAGGGATGCGAAAATAAAAAGCCAAGTGTTTTTGCAGTTTATTTGGCAACACTTTCAAAAAAAAAATCATATATTTCTCAGTAGGAGTTTAATTTTCTTCACATGGTGATACCAACAGTTGTTGAATATCTCTCGAGGGTGTCCTGGAATTTAATGACAACCTTTTATCTTTCATTTAATAAGTTTGTCATCTAATGTTACTATGCTCATGACAAATATTCAACAACTGTTGATATTAACACGTGAATAAAATTAAAACTCTAGATTTTTACTGAAGAAATATTTGATTTATTTTGACCAAAAAAATAAATGTTTTGATATAAAAGCTGCAAACACACTTAATTTTTTTCTCGTGGAATGTTGGTAAAGAGAACTACAAGTATACCAAATACATGGATATTGTTAGAGGAGTTGAAATAAAACCCATCAGTGGTAATAAATGTAACGTTATTTATTTATTAGCACCGTGTCTTACTACCCGTTCGGGTTGTACGCACTTACGCTAATGTGTAATGGTAGGGTGATTGTGAGATGAAATGGAGGACCTACAGTTTAACGTGGGATCCGAACCACGGTGGTAGGCCTAGCATTCCCCCACATTCACAGGATGTCTTGTCAGAGGTGAAGGAAGGGTTTGGTAATCAGATAAATCTGTGCCGGGACCGAGGATTGAACCCCGGCCGCTAACACAGAAGTCTGACACCTTACCCCCTAGACCGCCAGGTCACCCTAAATGTAACGCTAATCATTTTTTAAACGTATCGTATTTAAAAAAAAGTTCTCAAATAAAAGGTTATCGTAAACCTCAATAAATTTAATTCTTGATATTTAATTAGTAAATATCAAGGGGCTAGGGCTGGGTGTGTAGTATTAGACGTACTGTCCTAGATTAAGTTAGTTTGTAAGTCCTGTTATACAATTAGTAAATATCTAGGAGCTAGGACTGGGTATGTAGTATTAGACGTGCTGTTCTAGGTTAAGTTAGTTTGTAAGTCTTGCTATCCAATTAGTAAATATCTAGGAGCTAGGGCTGGGTGTGTAGTATTAGACGTACTGTCCTAGGTTAAGTTAGTTTGTAAGTCCTGTTATCCAATTAGTAAATATCTAGGAGCTAGGGCTGGGTGGGTAGTATTAGAAGTACTGTTCTAGGTTAAGTTAGCTTGTAAGTCCTGTTATCCAATTAGTAAATATCTAGGAGCTAGGACTGGGTGTGTAGTATTAGACGTACTGTCCTAGGTTAAGTTAGTTTGTAAGTCCTGTTATCCTATTAGTAAATATCTAGGAGCTAGGGCTGGGTGTGTAGTATTAGACGTACTGTCCTAGATTAAGTTAGTTTGTAAGTCCTGCTATCCAATTAGTAAATATCTAGGAGCTAGGACTGGGTATGTAGTATTAGACGTGCTGTTCTAGGTTAAGTTAGTTTGTAAGTCTTGCTATCCAATTAGTAAATATCTAGGAGCTAGGACTGGGTATGTAGTATTAGTCGTGCTGTTCTAGGTTAAGTTAGTTTGTAAGTCCTGCTATCCATTTTGTAAATATATAGGATCTAGGACTGGGTGTGTAGTATTAGACGTACTGTCCTAGGTTAAGTTAGTTTGTAAGTCCTGTTATCCAATTAGTAAATATCTAAGAGCTAGGGCTGGGTGTGTAGTATTAGACGTACTGTCCTAGGTTAAGTTAGTTTGTAAGTCCTGTTATCCAATTTGTAAATATCTGGGAACTATGAATTGACGTGTAGTATTAGAAAACTGTTCTGTTTAAGTCATTTTGTAAGTTTTTTGGTGCTGGGCTGGTAGTTTATCGTAAGCTTCAAATTTAATTATTTCTTAATATAGTTGTTTATAACATCACAAAACGTTTAAATGCACAACTTAATATTAATTAAAATGTAAAATTAATTTAATATGTTATCAATTTGAATCTATAGTTAATTCCATTTGGTTGCCTAATATCTTAAAAGATCGGATACAGATAAGAGATTATTCGTCTAACAACTTGTTTTAAAGATACGAATCTATTAATGGAGCGATATATAATACATAATTTCACAACTGTAACATGAGCTAGTAAAAAAAAATAACACACACACACAACCTACTCATTTGAACTAAATAGCCAATTAGCGTAAACAGTTTTAGTACATGAGATGAGGAGCAATATGTTATTAAGCAACGAATGATTTTGACATAACCATACGCGCCCCCCCCTCCCCCGCGCTTTATTTCGTGTATCACATCCAAACATTGAAGCACGCACAACACCTATGTGCTAAGGAATTTTATCTACAGCCATGTGATGGATCCAGTGGCGGCTCATAGCTAAAATTAGTGGGGGTGCTGCTCCAGAAAATGTGTAGCCTTTAAAATTGTGTAAAAGGGGGAAAAAAAAAGTATAATAAAGAAAATTTATTCAGGAACTTAATAAAATCTTAAAAGAAGAAACCAAACATTTTTTACTTAATATAACTTAAATTGTTACAGTTCAAAATTGATCTAGTCATTTGAAAATGAAATCCATTCATCTTGTTTTAATTTGCGCAAAAAGTTCTATAATTTTCTCCTTGAGCTATGGATGACAATTGAGGAAATTTTTCTCCATTGAAAGTACTGCAAGCGCATTTAGTCTTTGTGTTAAATAAAATAACCGAAAAAAAGATGAATCAAATAGAAAAGCTGGAAGCAGAATAATAATCTAGTTATCTACACTCTTCTACACTTTATCACATTCAAGAATATGGTACACGGGTTTTAAGTACAACACACTCTGAGTAAAAAAAAAACCACTTCCTTCCACCATCACGCCAGAGCTGGCACTGCGAAAGCAACAGTGCTCTCTCTACCTGGCAGTCCCGCCTTCCTCCTCACCCCTCCCTCCTATGTGCGCATGCGCACAACAGTCGAACACTACGTCGCTAGCACTGTGAAGCGCACAGTTTCATACAAAGATTTTTGTATCTTTTTCATAAACTGGGGGGATGGCTATTGAAGTACTGACATTAAGCTTAAGGAATATATATTGTACTACTGATTATATCAGCCACAATACTTATAAACTAACTTAAATAGAGAACAGACACAGCATCCGGCCCCCCGGCCGTTAATTCATCACTGTGGAAAAGGTATACTCACATTTCACAAATTATACATTTTTCAGTCATACAGTGAATCGAACCAGGGACCCTTAACTTAGTGGACCGACATACTACCGAATTAGTTACAGTGTTGGACATCAAGTTATACACTTATATATGATAATTACTCTAATGTGGTAGGTATGAGAAAGGACATATTTTAGACGTGATTTACCCGCATTTGCGTGGAAATAGTGTGAGAAACCGTCTAGGGAAAACCACCCTCAGTAGACCTGGCAGGGATTCGATGTCTCTGATGTCTCCGTCATTGGCAAGTCAGTCTAACATTAGAGTGAAGCCTTAGACCATACGGCCACTGAAGCAGGTAGTAGGTGAGTAAAATGATTGTATTTCGGTAGTAAAAGTAGGTAAATAAAATATGATTTTCGTGTAAAAAAAGATTATCACAAACTTAAATAGTAAGGATGGAAAAATTACTACAGAATGTCGTATTCTTAAAATTTTAAATATTATCTTTGGCCACGTTCAGAGCGTTATAACAACCAGATCTAAACTAAATTTTATTTCTTTCTTATCCCTTGGTCTTTGATCTCATCTTCTAGAATAAAGATTTTGGCTGATTATAGGAGAATTAAGGGGAGAAACTCTAACTGCGATAAATTTACACAAAGATATGCATCCCTGATGTAAAAATTTAATTCCAAGATACGTTATTTCAAAATATAGCTCACGCCAAAATAAAGTTGAAAGATCCCAAAAGTGCTATTTTCCTCCAAAAACCCGATAGTTTTGAGTTACATTAATAGAAACAACTGTGTGAAAATGTGACTTCCTCATTATCAATGACTTTTTAATCATATTCACGGAGCTATGAGACTAGGCTTGATCAAAAAGGGCTATAGATTTAGTCTTCTTTTAACAAATACAGTCATTGTTTGATATTTGAGAACTAGCAGCGAGCTTTCCTCTTTACCTTGAGATAAGAAGTTTCCTCTAACAAATACAGTCATTGTTTGATATTTGAGAACTAGCAGCGAGCTTTCCTCTTTACCTTACGATGATAAGTTTCGTAGTCCCCCCCCCCCCTCTTTTTTCTTATTGAAATGACAAAGAGTTATTATAGATGAAGGGTTTAAGGGAGTATAAGCGTAGACAGAATAAAGAAATAGTTCCAGAAAACGACACACACCATTGTATTTTAAGTCATATGGCCTGACAGCAATTTATACTTTCTCGCTGACCAAGGCGGCCACCTTTAGAAGAAAATAATTGTAATAGTGCAGTTGGTACTATTTTCTACTGGTTAATTAGGACAAAAAAATAAAGGGGCAAAATATGGTGATGTCTGTTACTAAATAAAAATGTATTCAGTTTTGATATAGTTAATTCTTATTAAAATTGACCTAAATTGAGGACATCATAGAAGGAAAGGTTGAGGGAAAGAGTAGTCTAAGAAGGAGGAGGGTTCAAAATTAGGTAGCTAGAAGTAAAGTAGAAAGTTCTGAGAGCTTTATGAGAAGGCAGATGACAGGGTGCATTGGTGGTCTGAGTTCACGGACAAATTGAATGTACCTGTCGTAAGACAGAACACAATACAAATAATTGAACATTTTTCACTTATAAAAGGCAAAGTCATCAATTTAGTGAAAATATCCCGTTTAGTTTTATTTATAACATATTAAAAAATTATAATATATTTTAAATTTAATTTGATATTTATTTTAATGTGTCAGCAAAAGTTTGTTAAACATTTTCCGTGATATTTAAGTTTTTTTTAAATGTTGATTAGCTTAATCACATACAAACGAGACTGGACGAATTTGGCTCTTAGTCCACCCTACCACCGGTTGGTTTTTTTATAGTATTATATTTTACGATTACGTGAAATCTACGTCCGAACTCTAATCAGGTTTACTACAGTAGCCCCATGGCTTCTTTAATGCTGACTTCTGAAAGTCAAAATTTAGGTATACTTAAATTTTGACTGTCAGAAGTGACAGCTGCTAAACACATGTTTTTTTTTTCAGATCATATGGTTCGGCGTAGGGATACGTAATTTGGTCTGGTAACTTTTTAAAACTGTCAACTGTCAGTTGTGAGCTGTCAATCAGCACCAAAGAAGCCATGGGGCTACTGTATATATTTTTTCCTCCTCCTTTCTCTAAATGTTATCTTCTTCTTTACAAATATATACGGGCACATTTCCAAAATACTACCTTCCTCTTTCTTGCGTAATTAAAGTATATATGTGATCATTTTTGAGTAAAACCTTTTGAATTTTTTTTTTTTAGATTTTGTAAAGTTGCCTGAGGGTTGGTAAGGTGCAGGAAAGGGTGGTTACTCTATAAGGGTAAGATAAGGGGTGTGAATGCTCAAGACCATTGAATATCCTGGTCAGATACGGTTTTGGTAAAATATTTCTAATAATTGAATGGTACTAGAGAAAAGGAAAGAAAGTCCAATTTTAACTCAAATTGAGTTAGTGAGTGCTGTCATCTGTTAGACAATCATGAAACCTTTCTAATACAATTTATATTATGGTTAAAAGAGGTCTCTGCCATATTTAAATTGAGTTAGTGCTGCCATCAGTTAGACAATCATGAAACCTTTATAATACGCTTTATATTATGGTTAAAAGAGGTCTCTGTCATATTTAAATTGAGTTAGTGCTGCCATCAGTCAGACAATCACGAAACCTTTCTAATACACTTTATATTATGGTTAAAAGAGGTTTCTGTCATATTTAAATTGAGTTAGTGCTGCCATCTGTTAGACAATCAAGATACCTTTCTAATACACTTCATATTATAGTTAAGAGGTCTCTGTTATGTTTAAATTAATTTAAAAAAAGTGTTTCCTGGCGTCCTTGTGAGGTTTGAGGTATAAAAGTGTTTCCTGGGTTTCCTGTGAGGTTTGAAATATAAAAGTGTTTCCTGAATTTCCTGTGAGGTTTGAGGTATAAAAGTGTTTCCTGGGTTTCCTACAAGGTTTGAGATATAAAAGTTGATGTAATAGTTTCTGTACAGTGGATAAATTCTTTCGTTGTATAATAAAGTATTTTTCTAACCGGTTCACGGAGATGTATAGGTTACATCTGATTTTATAATCTACCTTAATTACACGCTTTCCCCAACGAAACAAACTATGTTACTTTTTTTTTTATCGTGTTACTGTTTGTAATTCAATTGATGCCAGCTCGTACATAGAGGATTTTTGAGATATGATCTGTCATGGCATGAACTCGTGACTACAGCTGTGAGGGATTGGGGAGGGGGGAGGGGAGAGGCTGCCTCCTTGTACCCCTTCCCTTCAGAATACACTTAACCTCTTTCAAACATCAAAATAAGAATACAATTTATTATTTAACAACTTTTAGCAGGTTGTGTGATTGATAATCCTTAAACATTTAAAGGTATAATAAGTTAAAGGTCACGGGTTTGATTCCTGAATTTTTTTTTTTTAGCGTTGCATCTTACTACCAGCTCAGGCTATATGCTTATTTACTAATCACTCTAATGTTTTTAAGGATAATAAAGGTTATATTTTTAATAAGTGTATCCGAATTTGCGTGGAAGGAGAGTGGAAAACCATTTGAGGGAGGGGGGAAACACCCTCAGTACACCCGACCGAGATTCGAACCTCGATCTCCTCATCGTCGGCAGTCTAGTCTACTGCGATAGTAGTGAAATAGAACACACGACCACCGAAGCGGGTATATTAGTATTATATTAGTAATTAATGGATATTCATTTAATTTTATTTCTGAATTTTCTTTAGTTTTGTTTAAAAATCTGTAGTATTTTATTTGCTATTTAAAAGGATGAAAGAGGGGGTCAAACATCTCACCCACTAGGTAGAAAGACACGTTTACGTACAAGCTAAATGATTCTTATACGTCCCTAGCTGCTTCTCAAAGTTGGAGTATTGGAGAAGCAGAATAAAAGTTGTATTTTGCAGTTTTTATACCATAACTTTTTTTTTTAAATCCAAAAATACATAAAATATTTGTCCAGTAGAAACATGGAGTTTAACTTTTTTCACAAGATGATATCAACAGTTGTTGAATTTCTGTCAAGAGAATAGCGGCATTAGATGAGAAACTTTTCAAATGAAGAGAAAAAAGCTGTCATTCAATTCCAGGACAACCTCGACTGATATTCAACAACTGTTGATATCAAAATGGGAAGAAAATTAAACTATATTTCTAGTGGGGAAAGGTTTGATTTATTTGAATATAAAAATAAGTTTTTTTTACATACAAACTGAAAAAAACCCACCTTTTCTTGCGTTCCTTACTCCCCGCCTTAAGATAGTAAATTTTTATTTTACCTTCTTAGATTTGGGTTTAATGAACCATCAAGTCATATTAAGACTATTAAGATTAAAAGCAACGGTTACAGCACACTGTTATGAGCTTAAGAAAAAAAAAAGTTCGTATTACACCCACGTGGCGCCTTAGTGCTCAGTGCAAAGCCGGCATAAGTTTAATCCTAAGTCGAAATGGATCTCAACTATAGCCAGGTTGTGTTAACTTTGTAACCTGTTGATTAGAGCGCTGCAGTCGGTGAGCTGGTGACTTGATATGTTATTACCTATCTCTTTCTTTATTCGACTCTTAGTTCCCATTCTTTCCGCAAGCAATGTTAACACAGCTAAGTAGCGCTGNCCATTCTTTCCGCAAGCAATGTTAACACAGCTAAGTAGCGCTTCAGTCGGTGAGCTGGTGACTTGATATGTTATTACCTATCTCTTTCTTTATTCGACTCTTAGTTCCCATTCTTTCCGCAAGCAATGTTAACACAGCTAAGTAGCGCTGCAGTCGGTGAGCTGATGACTTGATATGCTATTTCCTATATCCTTCTTTATTCGACTCTTAGTTTCCATTCTTTCCGCAAGCAATGTTAACACAGCTAAGTAGCGCTTCAGTCGGTGAGCTGATGACTTGATATGTTATTTCCTATATCCTTCTTTATTCGACTCTTAGTTTCCATTCTTTCCGCAAGCAATGTTAACACATCTTTGTAGCGCTTCAGTCGATGAGCTGATGACTTGAAATGTTCTTCCCTATTTCCTTATTTCACTATTATCTCACATCATTTATCAATTGTACAGTTTCCTCGACACAAACATTCAGACAGGCAGAACTATTGAATGCAAAATGGTCAAGTTAAAAACAGAACCTAGCTACCTTCGATCAATAAGACTAAGGCCACACGAACAATTATTCCACGCTGCGTTCAAGCCGTTTTTTGTCGCTCAAAAAATGGAAACAAAGTAGTTAAATGGTGGTATGATAGACAAGCGATAATAATACGTCAGATTCGGCCCCAAGGTCATGTCACGTTATAATGCGCCGGGGGGAGGGGGTGGGTCCATTTTCCAGGTGGCATATCTCGTCTCCCTACCTGCCACGCGTGCGACAAGAAGCCGAGGGAGGCTTCTCCACAAAGGTTGTGCCTCCACGTGCCTCCAATTGTCCTCCAAGTGTAACCCAAAGCCACGTTTACGTGTGCTGAGATAAGTGTTATATATATGTTTTTTATTGTTAAGTCATAATATTCGATATTCAAAATGAATGACAATGTCATAAAATTTTTATTGTTAGTCATAATATTCGATATTCAAAATGAATTACAATGAATCGATTTTTTATTGTTAGTCATAATATTCGATATTCAAAATGAATGACAATGTCATAGATTTTTTTATTGTTAGTCATAATATTCGATATTCAAAATGAATGACAATGTCATCGATTTTTATTGTTAGTCATAATATTCGATATTCAAAATTAATGACAAAGTCATCGATTTTTTATTGTTAGTCATAATATTCGATATTCAAAATGAATGACAATGTCATCGATTTTTTATTGTTAGTCATAATATTCGATATTCAAAATGAATGACAATGTCATAGATTTTTTATTGTTAGTCATAATATTCGATATTCAAAATGAATTACAATGTCATCGATTTTTTATTGTTAGTCATAATATTCGATATTCAAAATGAATGACAAAGTCATCGATTTTTTATTGTTAGTCATAATATTCGATATTCAAAATGAATGACAATGTCATCGATTTTTTACTGTTAGTCATAATATTCGATATTCAAAATGAATGACAATGTCATCGATTTTTTTATTGTTCTTGAAGCAATTATTATACGCGTTGAAACGTTCTTATCTCCATGAACTACAATCAATGATGTTACAGCCACGAGCGCCCATAAATTGGTGATAGGGGGGTGGGGGGGCGGGCTCTGTCCCACTTATCACTCTGGAATATTCACTCTTTTTTTGTTGTTAATTTTTATGTTTGGGATTTGGCTGCAATTTTCTTTCAACAACACTGAATCATCAATATCCGACGACTTACCAAAAGATAAAAAATGATAGATTGTATATTTTCCCCCCATTCCTTCTGCAACAGATTCTTTTCCTTTTGTTCTGTTCAATAAGCTTGTGAAAAATATAATGTTTCCTTTCTATGGGTTCAGCTACAACCAAATTTTTTGTTAATTTTTCAAAAAAAATGTATATATATATATATATTGTTGTCGTGAAAAATTGGCTCTTGATTTTTCATAATTAGCTCAGAATAAAGTTCAGATACTCTAAAAAATTCCCTTCCTCAGGGTTAGGTTCATGAAATTTTTCCCTCGAGTAGATGCAAACGGGACTCCAATACGCTCCCCCATATGGAAAACCCACACGGGCACCCTTGTTTACAGTCGCACGCAAGACGTAGCTTTGAAGTGACAAATCATTATTCCTGGTATAATTGAAAGGAACGATGTTTTCCCGATTGGAATGTTAGACAAACAGTAAAGAGAGGTCATGGGCGACTCTGTGTAGCCTCTCTCTCTCTTCTGAATTTTGAATCTGCAACCATGCTGCTTTTTAATCGCTCCTTCTAGCGTCCCCCTGTTCATCTTTAGTATTTGTGAATTTTAAAGCTGAAGTTAGAGTGGGAAAAATCATTCATGTGGCTCTAACCTATATACAGTAGCCCCATGGCTTCTTTGGTGCTGACTGACAGCTCACAGCTCACTTCTGACAGTCAACATTTAGTATGTACCTACATTTTGATCATTAGAAGTGACAGCTTCTAAACACATGTTTTTGCAGATCATATGGTTCGGCGTAGGGATACATAATTTGGTCTGGTAACATTTAAAAGCCATCAACTATCCGCTGCGAGCTGTCACTCAGAACCAAAGAAGCCATGGGGTTACTATAGGAAGGAAAAGGAGGCTAGGAAGTATTCGCAACTCATGACCTACGGTGTTTTCGGCACGAAACCTCCCGATAGTTTCCAGAGTAATAAAAAGGCAGGTTTGTGACTTGGGGTTTTTAAGGGTGACACATGGGAGGGAGGTTTGTGACTCGGGGTTTTTAAGGGTGACACATGGGAGGGAGGTTTGTGACTCAGGGTTTTTAAGGGTGACACATGAGAGGCAGGTTTGTGACTCAGGGTTTTTAAGGGTGACACATGAGAGGCAGGTTTGCGACTCGGGGTTTTTAAGGGTGACACATGGGAGGCAGGTTTGTGACTCAGGGTTTTTAAGGGTGACACATGGGAGGCAGGTTTGCGACTCGGGGTTTTTAAGGGTGACACATGGGAGGCAGGTCTGTGACTTGGGGTTTTTAAGGGTGACACATGGGAGGCAGGTCTGTGACTTGG
>CABFVX010003640.1:41419-73574 GCA_902151425.1 Timema shepardi | reverse complement strand
ATATATATATATATATATAATTTTTGCAGGTGTATTATAAAACTTTTAACCCAGGGTTTTTAAAAAATGTTGATATATTCACAAAACTTTTTTAAGTATACATTTTTTACACACGTTTTGATACATACATATAATTTAACATATATATATATATAAAACTTGAGTAATAATCAACAAATCTTCAAATACTCATGTCTAAAGTTAAAACATATATATGATAGACGTTACAGTAAAAGTTTCAGCCTTTTATCACTCTCACACGATTTCTTCCCGGTTTTAATCGCAAGGCTTCTATCACGTGACACTTTACAATCGCCCCTGCATTAGAACTCGCCACAGCATTTAGCAACACCAAATTTTAATGTTTTAAATCTCACAAACATTTTTTTTGGGAGTCGAGTTTATATCACACCATTTACAGACTCGTTGGGATTTTGTTTCTTTTCGTGAATACATTTTCTTAGAAGGTTTGGTTCTGTTTTTGAAAATTGGTTTTATTTCAAGCATTAACTCAGTGGGAAGGTGAAAATGTTCACCGTGCCAATATGGTTTATTATCTGCTTCAACAGATAGGGTGTAATGAGGAGGACTAGCTAGAAGAAATGATAGGTATCATACTCTTGTACTTTCCTGTGTTAGTGTGTGAGGGTGCCACCAGGGCTGACGGGGTTTAGGACCCATCTCTATCTTGTCTGTGTAGTGTGTGAGGGTGCCACCAGGGCAGACGGGGTTTAGGATTCATCTTTATCTTTCCTGCGGTAAGGACGCACGTTCCTTAATGTAGCCCTCTCTAGTTCTAGTTAGGGGTGCCCTATAAGAGTTCCACGGCACGCCGTTCCAACTCACCAACCATGTCCAGGCTGTCTGTCACAACTCTTCTGGTCAGCCTCTCGCTGGGCAGATAACCCATTCTTATCTGCGCTCTCGCCGCGTCGACTCCATCCTTGCCCAGGTACCTGCATCGAGCGGGAACCAAATAATAAACAACAACTTTTTTATAGATTGCGCTTTACTTGTTTGTTTATAGCGGAAACTTTATTCTAATAGGTTTGGTTTTAGAGTGTGTATTGTTTGTTTAGTGTAATGTTACTTTAGAAGAAAAAAAAACTTATTATGTAAGCTGAAAAAAAAACCCCAGCTTTTCAAACGTTGCCTAAAACAAGTTTCAAACTACCGATTCTGTAACACATTTTATTTGATCTTTGACTGTAAAATCCGTTTTAAAGTCTTAAGAGATTGTTACTTATTACTTCCTCTGAACACATTTTCTCACGACATACTGTTTCAAGTTTTCATATTACAGAAAATCACAGCCTCAGCGATTTAAAATGAGTGAACTCTAGATACTTTATCATTTGTTGCAAAGTCATTTCGTGCAGATGTAAATGTTCGAATACTCACTTCTCTTCGTCCCCCTTGTAGTACACGCTCAGGTCTATATCGTCACATCCTTGAATACAGGGGCAATACAACCCCATCCTATTGATGTTCCAAGCATCCTTCATGATCGACATGTCCCTATGATGTTCTCCCAGGCACATCAACCCCTTCATGTTACAAACGGGGTAACTTGCTGGAAAGTAAAGGGCACGGGGGAAAGAATACATTTGAACGACTTGAACTGTCAAACGATAAAATACAATGGAGTGTGATTTCAATCCATTTCAAGTGTCTCACATTTTTTCAAACTAGTAGATACTGTAAGGACGTACTATATAGGGTGTACTTTGTACCCTTAACTATATATGCAGCAGAAACGCGAACATTTTATGTAAAATAAACCAGGAAAGTGGAGGCAATGAAGACAATTTTAGATGTTAGTACCAGATCAGGATTGAATTCATCTGGGCAAGAGTTCCTAATACATGAGATAGTAGAGGAAGTAAGGCTGAGGCGGTATGGACACGTAATGAGGATATTGGAGTACATGAGATAGTAGAGAAAGTAAGGCTGAGGTGGTATGGACACGTAATGAGGATATTGGAGTACATAAGATAGTAGAGAAAGTAAGGCTGAGTTGGTATGGACATGTAATGAGGATTTTGGAGTACATGAGATAGTAGAAGAAGCGAGACTGAGATGGTATGGGCGTGTAATGAGGATGTTGGAGTACATGAGATAGTAGAGGAAGCAAGGGTGAGATGGTATGGTCATGTAATGAGGATGGAAAAAAGAAATAATTCCAAGCCGATTGAGGGAGGTGAAATATGTAGGGAACATATCGCAAACAAAAGCACTGAAGAGATGTGAGGACCAGATAACAGCAAGTGTGTGAGGGAAGGAGATGAATGGAATAAAATAAAGGAGGAAGAATGATGTAAGATGGAGGCATCGCGGAAGGAGACGTTTCAGGTCGCGTGCCCTTCCTGAGCGGGGCTATTGCGTACGTACATCGGAATGGTTTCCGACAACGGTTGGAACGATGGGGCGTTGTTCCTGACAAGTGTCACTGTGTACGCTCGGTGGACGAAACCAACAAAGGAACGGGACCGATAAATGTTTAGCGACGGGTCTACCCCCTCTCTTAAGTACCAATCAGTATAATTGACGCTAAATATTATTTTCTCAGATTTTATATATCTTCACATTTAGTCTATTAGTTTGTTCTACTGTTTAGTAGCTTTAAAGTGATGTTTTTTTTTAAAAAATTGTATAATATTTTTTCCTTGTTTTCGTTCTTTGGTCATAGTTTTTCATTAACGTTCACTGATTTAAATATATTGTTTGTATTTTGTTATACTAGTGTTTATTTAAGTTCTTTTTAAGCATCTAGTAAATTTAAAGTGTAGTTTTTATTCGTGTTTTAGTATAGTTACTTATAAAATACCCGTTCCCGAATATAGTGTAATTACGTATGTGTTATATATATAAAATGGTTTATGTATGTAATAATAAAGGGTTTTATCCGGCTTCTCTTCTCGCAACTGGTTGTCCTCCTGGACCTTCCCAGCTCTGCTTATCGCCACAGTGGCTATTATATAAGAGTGGGTTGGGAGAACATTATGGTGCTCGTCAACATTACATACATACATACATACATACATACATACATACATACATACATACATACATACATACATACATACATACATACATACATAGAAGCCACTCTGCATCAAGTACAAAACATCGCGGCTCACCCGGTGCTAGCCCACCAGGTCCCCCAGAAGCCAACAGACCCGCAGCTTTGGCCGACCGAGCGATCCCGTTTGGCCAACATCCAGCACCACCGGCTCAGCCTTTGAACCTTTAGCTGAACGCCCCCACATCAGAGGCATGGGCATCACTCCGAAATACAGCCGTTCAGGCCTCACCGGCCGACGACATGAGTGTGAGAATACTGCTATATTATAAACACAGATGATGCGGTATTGATGGCTGAGAGTGAGAGTGACTCGTCAGAATGCATTAAACTGTTTGAATATGGTGACAAGCATAATGGATCTTGGTACAAGGTTATAGTTTTTGATAAGGTCGGATCAAGAAATGATTATCAGCTTGGAATAAATGGAAAACTGTTAGAACAAGTGAATGTTTTGTGTATCGGGGCAGAATGGGAAGGATGGATGGGGAATTTGACAGATGAGTGGATGCATATCAGAGAGTAGTTGGATGCATGTGGAGTATTATTGCAAAGAACGAAGTGATAGCCAAAGAAGCAAATATGGCAGTATATAAAAGTGTGTTGACGCCAAGATTGTTCTATGGATGTGAAGTGTTAGTTGATCAGGATAAACACAAGAGCAAGGGGAATGCGGTTGGAATGAGACAACTATGAAATATTTGTGGAAAAACTCGTATAGACAAAGTCAGTAATGAATGGGTATTGAAGGAGTGTGGTTTGAAAGATAATCCACTAAACCAACAGGTCAATGTGAGAGAAGTGTCTCACTTGGGCTTGGGAATTTTGAGAGGATGAGTGTGGATCGAGTGATGAATCAAATATATGAAGGTAGAGTGTGTGTGGATCAAAAGGAAGGGGTGAGTCATGTAAGAAATGGAGAGGCTAAATATTGTAGAAAAATGTATAGGGGAAATTTTTTTAAAGAGTTTTAAGAATAAAAGAGCATGTATGACTCTGTGTATGGGTGTTGTTGAAGAGAAGGGAGTATTCAAGAGCAGGGAAGTGTGGAGAAAGTTAGTGAGGATGGATTAAGTACGAAGTTGTAGTTTATTGAGCTATATGCACAGTTTATTGCCTACCCAGTAAGGGAACGGTGTGATTACGTATGTCTTTATGTAGATCCCTATCAATACTATCATAAGCCATGAGAAGTAACGCTGTTAGAACACACAACTTGTATGACCGCCTGTCGAAGGCTAACTCACTATTCCCAGGGGCAAAGTGCGTGGTGCAGTTGCACAATCTCATCTGCTTCTCGATCCGACACTGCACTATGCACCCCGAGTAGGAGTAGTACCGGTACACCGTCAGCTCGTTCTCGGCAGGGAAGCGGCACTTCCTCTGTGAGATGTCCACGTCCTTGACCCCATTCTCGTTGGTGACGTCTTTCAGGGCGAACAACACCTGCATGCTCTCTTTAGGTTTGATTTCGAATTTGTCGCTTTCTTTGAAGTTCAGGTTTGGGACATCAGAAGTCGAGTGGATGTACACCTACAATTATATTATTAATGATATTATTATTTATAATAGGCTATGCCATATGAGCTCCGGGCCCTTCTATGGGAAATCAATTGAACTACAAGTATGTAGATTTGTTAGCTTAAAATCCTTTTCTTTTTGGTGATTAAATACAGGGCCGCCGCAAGTGGCAGACAAAGCGGACAAAGTCTGGAGTGGCGCCGTTAAGTTAGTGCTGTGTTATATATTTAAATATAAAGAACATTTAAAATAAAATTATGTATATATTTTGAAATGTATACATTTGTCAAACAGATGACATTGTAGTAATTATCTTTAACGTTTCATAAAGATTTATATAATTGTTATGACTATTATGCTGTATACAGTTGGTACACCTGCTTTCCAATCTCAAACACCGAGCTGAGTAATTCTTGTAATGAGGTGTTAATTAAAAACTGAATGTTTTGTATGGGTCACAGTTTCCTTTTACTTTTGTTATATTTTAATCAAACGCTTGATTACTAAGCCTAAAATTTCAGTTGTAACCTATTTTACGTATTTGGTTAAAAGACTGGTTTTACAGAAACACAATGTAAAGTTGGGCTTAGCAGAGTATAAAGAATTATTTTATATAATAATTAACTTTCATAAAAAATACGACCACCAATAATTAATCAAGGAAAAACAATGGACTCGGATATTCGTGCTTCATTCACATATTAAAAATCTCCTTTCTATATCCAAGCCGGGCACAAAAATTTAAGTTCCACCCGAGTACAAAATTACACTTACGGTGGCACTGATTTGATAAGAATTTTAAAAAAAACTAGTAGCGTTGGGATTACAATCGAAAAACCAAGCGCTAGAGTTAAGGCTTAGGCTTAAAAAATTATTAAACGTTAGATTATGAAACAATTCACAATAAGTCAAGCACAGTTTTTGTGTAATGTAGCAGTTGCGCTGGACACTGTTGGATTCGGCCATATTTGATATTTACAAGTATTGCCATAAATCAGGGATATTCAGGTGGCTAGTTAGGAAGGAGTGTCTGCTTCAATAATATACTATTTAATTGTCAAATTTGTTTAAATAGTGGTGTAAAGTTAAATACAATAACACCTACTTGCATGAAATACTCACATAGGCAGTCGTGCTTATTACCAAATCTAATTCCCCAGGTCCTGTTGTTTTGTTGGAGAGCATATTTAGCTTTCTACTAGGAGAAAAGTTTCTGAAAGTGAAATATACATTAACGCATTAATCATTAGAATTAATTTGATTGTGTGCCGTAGGGTAGGCCTATTTACATCATCGTCCAATGTATAAGACTAAATTCACGTGAGGTGATGGTTTCAAAACTATTATAAACAAACTAGAGATGGATCGAATCCTATATTTCTCGAACCCGAATATTAAATACTAATCTTAAATTGTATTTCGAATCTCGATTGCAAATTCTAATCCTAGAATCTTTAAAATGTAGAGTTATTACACAAACATCAAAATATTTATAGATTGAATTATGAACAAGTTGTTAAAGGTTTGATATCAGCCAGGTCCATAGGGGCCCGAAACCACCAACACTTTTTGAACGTAAACGATAAGTTTTTTTTATAACATATTTTGTAAAAAACACATTAATATGAAGTGCAGAATAATTCTCTACAAACAGTGAATTATTATATTCGCTATACAGTATTCCAGTCCAAAGAGGATTCATTACTCGCTGCAATCGTCACGTGACTGTACCAGCTCTCGGACCT
This sequence comes from Timema shepardi, assembly GCA_902151425.1. Classification (NCBI taxonomy): domain Eukaryota; kingdom Metazoa; phylum Arthropoda; class Insecta; order Phasmatodea; family Timematidae; genus Timema; species Timema shepardi. The sequence goes on along the minus strand of CABFVX010003640.1, from coordinate 67,226 downwards.
CCAATGATTACTAATGGAGAAGCTGGCAGGGGCTAAAAACAAAATTATGCTTAATAGTGAGTGAAGAAAAACAGAGCTTATTTTATTTTATTGTTTATTATTTGATTTGTACAAGTAATGTAATTCCTTAGTAAGTTTAATTCAAAACCTATTATTTTGTTATTTCTGTGGTGACCTGGTGGTCTAGAGGTAAGGTGTCAGACTTCTGTGCTGGCGGCCGGGGTTCAATCCTCGGTCCTGGCAAAGATCTATCTGATTACCAAACCCTTCCTTCACCTCTGACAAGACATCTTGTGAATGTGGGGTATGACAGGATTCCACGTTAAACTGTAGGTCCTCCATTTCATTCTCACAATCACCCTACCATTACACATTAGCGTAAGTGCGTATAACCCGAACGGGTAGTAAGACGCGGTGCTAACAATAATAATATTATTTCTGTTTGTGGATTTGTTTAGTGATTTTTTTAAATAAGAAAACTTAAATTAATTTAATTTAACATATTAACACGTGGTGAGAAAAAAATCATTACAAGTAAGATTTTCACTGACCCCACCAAAAATAAATATCACGTGCCGCCACTGATAAACTCTATTTTGTTTGTCATATCTGATAAGTCATAAAAGAAGGTAATAATTTTTTAACAAATAAATTATACAATGAAGTATTCTAGTACGTCCAGATATAACAGGACGCTGATTGGCTCCTATAAATAACTCTGGTCTGTGATTGGTTGTTATAAATAACCTAGACTCAGTACAGTGTTGCCACCCCACCCGTAACCCCCTTTCCACATCCGTAATTCATTCCCCGCGCCGTTCGTTCCTGATTGTTTTTATGTGTGCTTATTAGTTTTTAATGTGTGCCCCAGAGTTTTGGGTGTGGACTTGGGCGTCGGGACTTCTTCAAAGGTAGTGTGCCAATGTATGCGATACCTCTCGACATCCGTGAGAAATGTAGTGTTATTTACCGGTGGTGATTATACTAAACATGATCAAACGGAAAAAATACCAGCTAGCAGATGGCTCAGACCTCGTTCCAACCCCGAGGCTATTCCCCGTGAGAGAGATATTGTGATGTCAATTACCTACTTTTCACATACGGTTGATTTACCGTTATTCCCTCACCCACATCCTTGGTTCGTCGGTGGTGTATCATCCCCCCTTCCCCGAGACCATGCCCCCGGACTCACATCCCGGCACCGTTAGACGGGGAGGAGGGCCACCACATCACAACGGATTCTACCCACTAGCCAGGGTTCGTGGGTTTAGTCCATTTGATTTGTATGTGAGCTCATCAGATTTTAATGTGTGCCCCCGGGTTTTGGGTGGGGGAACGTGCAGTCTCAAGCATCGGGCACTCCTCCCACGACGTGTTGGAAATTCTGTTCAGTCTCGACAGTGGGGGGGCAGAGGGTCCGACCCGAGACATTGCCCACACCATAGGACAGGGACCATAATTAAACATCCAGTGTTTGGGGCTCTCCCCTCGGGATCCACAGACTGAGAACAGTGGAAAATATAGTGTTGTCAATGGGTACACTATATTGAGGCTACGGTGCTGACTGTACCGGTGGTTGAGGCTACATTTTTAGGCACCGATTGTACCAGTGGTACCACAAAGATCCATGTATTCAGGGTGCATACGTTACGTGATAATTAGTGAGCTATCCAGTATTTTCCTGATTGAACATATTTAGTATAATCATCACCGGGTAATGAATGCCCTGGTGCCCCAGGAAAATATACATAAATACTCTCTTCAAACTTGGAAGGGGGTCGATTTAATTTTATGTGTGCCCTACTGCCCAGGAAATTTAACGTTCCAGGGTAGGGGTCTCGATAGTTTCTTCACTTGTTAGTGATCAGGCTCCCAATTTACAACATAATGTGTTCAACTGATCTCAGTCTGTGGATTCCGAGGGGCGAGCCCCAAACACTGACTGTTTAGTTATGGTCCCTGTCCCATGGTGTGGGCAATGTCCCGGGTCNCCACTGTCGAGACTGAACAGAATTTCCAACACGTCACGGGAGGAGTGCCCGACGCCAAAAACTGCACGCTCCCCCACCCAAAACCCGGGGGCACATATTGCAAACTATTGGGCAAACATTAGAAACTAATAAGCAAACAGGAACGAACGACGCGGGGAATGGATTACGGATGTGGAAAGGGGGTTACGGGGTGGGGTGGCAACACTGTACTGAGTCTAGGTTATTTATAACAGCCAATCACAGACCATTGTTATTTATAGGAGCCAATCAGAGTCCTGTTCTCTCTGGGCGTACTAGACTACCACTATGTCTAGTATTTTTTCTAAATGAATTTGACCATAGACGATATAAGCAAACCATACTACCATTATTATCTTTATTTACATGGTTAAATTAAGGCATAAACCTTCTCTTACATAGCCATGTCTATGGAACTGTTATGAAAACAAATCAAGCAAAGCAAGTCCAATTTATCACGTCTGTGTAAGGCTATCTGCTATTTTGTTATTGCATTTATTTTTCTGCTAAAATATCTCTTGAAAATCATAATAAATACGATGTTTAAATTTTATCAAAGAAGAGGAAATGTTGCTAGTTGAATTAATAGATAAATACAAACAAACGATTTAAAATAAACAATTATAATTGTAAGATTGGGTCCAAGATGATTGCTGTTATATCCTTAATACTTACTTCGCCTGTATATTGTTGATAGAGTAGCATATTCCCATCTCTGTCTCAATGGGTAAGAAATAATCACAACAATTGATAGATTTACCGTTCCAATCACATGTCTTGAACATTTCACTGCAAGTGCTACGGATCTGAAATATTATAATATAATAGAAAATTAAATTTGGTTACAAATTAATCGTTTTAAACATTAAAATTTTTTTTTTTAAATACATTATTGTAAAAAGTTTCTCCATCTATCTATATGCACCTAGAACGAACGATAAAAGAAAGTTATTGTTTTAAATTATTTTTTCATGCAGTTTCATTCGAGATTTTTTTATTTTAATATAAATATAAAAGTATTATTTATGTTAAACGCTTAAGATTGCAATAAAAAAAATTCTAGAATATCCTTTCTGTAAAAAATTGGTTGTATTAATACTAATTCAGTGTTTTTATTGATATACTTTTAGACCATAATTATAATTAAAGTTATTGTTATAGCCCTATAACAAAAAGGATAGATAATCTTGTTGATAATTAATGTGTTTTTAAACTATTTCAAGCAAGTAATTCTCATGTGTTTAAATAGGAACGAATGTAAGGGATGTATGAAGGACTAAAGAATCTTATTCTAATCTTACGATTTACGATAAACTGCTTCTTGTTACCTTGTAGCTTATTTCAGATATATTTGCAGTCGGGCATTTGAGAACCTCGTTGTAAATTTGTTCTTCCGCAACGATCTTATAACATTGTTTGACATCATTTGCTTCTCCTTTGAAGAAAGCGATATTACGCAGAGCTTTCTGGCGGAAGAACATTTGTCTAGTGTCCTCATCGTCGTAATATCTAGACAATTCCAACAAACATCTTCAGGACATTTAACCACAGATCAAAACAATTTAGATATCTGATTTGACCAAAGTTGTTCTTGAGATAAATTTAAATGCCATACTAACTGGCGTAACAATAATAAATGTTTTAAAAATAATAATATATTGTAATTTTAAAATGTATCGGCAATCAATTAATTTTCAAAACTACAACAATTTAATCACATAAATATTCTCAAAACCTTCTAAAAGGCAGAGTACCAGAGATACACAATAGCGGTGTATCATTTTGAGAGCTTTATACTTTATTGTTTATTCTTTGTGATGGTGGTAAACCTGATGCTTTCTAAACTGCCTTTTTCCTATTGTTATATCTCTCTGAAGTCGGCGATGAATCCTGATTTGATTCATCAACAAATTTTGTGTTCAGAGCTTGTACACAAAATATGCGAAACACCTTTTCATGTTGTGTTTTAAAATGGAGACAGAGATGATCTTCATATCAATGATTTTAAAAACTGGTGGTTTCCCCCTTCTTAGCTCCGTAGCATAATATTTGATGGGCCTTATCATATTTGAATCGAAAAAGATGGAGGCTGTGCATCTGAGACTCGCTTTGAATGAAGATAAATAAAAATAATTACATTGCGAATTTACACTTCTTTACTGCCTTGACAATTTTAATGCGTTATAGTTTTTTTTTAAATGGCACTACACAATCGCACTTAGTTTCTCAGAAAGTCCTAGTCTTTTATAGTTAGGAACAAAATTTTCAAAAATAAGTAATTAGTAAAAGTCCCTTACTACAACTTAATATCGTAGGTATTTTCCAGAAAAATAAACAGATTTTTTTTTGACAATCTTATGAAACACTCTTCAGATATAAAATATTTCGAACAAAATTGCCATATTTTTTTTATTAGTATATTTTTGAAATATTTTAAATCTTCAAAAACCAGATCAGAAAATTATTATAAATTTGAGAGCTATACTCAAAATAAAAAAATAAAATCTCGCAAAATACTAAGTTTGAAACAAATACATTAACAGTACCACTAAGGTTGCGCAAATAGGGCACTATATTTGGGGGTGGGGGGCGGGAGTGTGCTTGCTTAGGTTACAAAGGAAAATAACAAATCGGGGTGGGGAATTTTTTCTTGTCCGCTTGAATAGCAAGCTCCCTGTACAGGTGATCTAGCAAATATTGTCAGAATATATTTAAAAAAAATAAAAGTGTGGTTTGATTTATTGAAGCAGTGAAGCGAGATCTTCGTTTTAACTCCACCAATTTGCATTTGATTGTCTGTGTCACAATAGCTTTTGAACGTATTCATAGATTTAATTCAAACTTTTCACATTTGTTCTTTGTACCTTTATACAGATCAAGTTCATTGGTGAATAAAATCTGACCAAGGGTTGGGGAGAGATCAACCCCTATAAGTATAAAAACACTGATTCTATAATTAATCATTACATGTATTTATCTTTTAGGGCATTTCCTGATAACTTTTACGGCTGAACATTGGTATATATATATATATATAGAGGTGCAAACTACTCAAATAATATTAAACAAAAATTAAGTTTTTAATTTAGGGAGCGTGTAGAAATTTTGGGAGGGAGCTGGGTGGACGAGGCAGGTAGCTGGGGGCCCCGCGAATCAAGTTTGCCCAGGGCTCCACGTCTGGTAAGGATGGTCCTGTCCATTAAATAGACAACAGGATTTTAAGGACAACATTTTTGGCTTCGAGTAAGGTCTACACAAAAAACTTTAAGATGCATCACAATCTCAAGAATGAGAATTTTAAATAAAGTCTCCGTTTAATCAAATTTGTTCAATACTACTGGTCGCGAGAATCATAAGAAACTTTCCCCTCCTCTACACCTTGTAAGAAAACAGAGGGGGGGGGGGACTGAACCCAACCCGTACCCCCAGTTCTGGTGCCCAACCGTCACGAAACTGTTCTCGTGTTTTTAGATGGAAGCCATAACTATGCAGCTAACTTAACGTTCGTTTATCAAGGTAAGTGTACCACGTGTTCGTGCCGGCCAATCACGTTGCGAGCAACGTCAACCTAGCTACTTAGTACTTCGATTGTTTGTTTATGGTATGCAGACTCCATCTTGGGTATAGTTTAAATAATTCTACTTGCCATTTTGACATCCATACATTATTCTAAGAGTGCAGTCACCAAATATATCTGGTCATATAAACTAAAATGATTTCTTGAAATAATTTTAGTTTTAAATGAGTTTTTGAGTGAACATGGAAACAATTTTTTTTAAACTTAATTTAATTTCTAAATGCGTATAACCCGGACGGGTAGTAAGACACGGTGCTAATAATAATAATAATAATAATTTCTAAACATTGAAACACGTATATTATTAATATGTGATTGTACTTCCAACAAATGTAATAGCAGTGGCTGAGTGGAAAAGAAGAACAATGTCTTAACTCCGTCAGATCAATTAAGTTCATTATTATTATTATTATTATTATTATTATTATTATTGTGATGCCCTTTTTGTTTTTAATATATCCAATAGCAAAATTTATTGCAAATTTGCCCTCGACAATGTAGGCATTCATATGAATCCCTTCTCGGGCTTCTCGTAATCCAAATATATTTTTTCTCAATAGCTCTCTAAGGTAAGCCCTATAGGTCGTTGTATCCATATCGCCAATTCTAGATTTGTCGAATTCGACTTTTATCATAAAAGAAAAGCTAAACTCAGATCGTTATTTAAGGAAATCCCGTATCAATAATTTATCACTAAGAGGTTCTGCTTATAATATCTAAATTTTACAATATTCTGATTTATTTTTTTGCATATTGTTACTGCTTTTAACCACGCTTTTTTATTGCTATTATTATATTATTATCATTATTAATGACTTTATTTCGTAACTATTAATCATTATATAACATTATTTAGCCATTTTTGTTTATCTTATTTTCTCGTGTAAATATATGTATTTGTATGCTGGCTTGTTATAGGTCTCACGACTGTTGGCCATCACTATAATAACGGACATTGAATTTATTATAATTATTATTATTACGACTGTGGCTAGAATTCTTTCAGAGCAGTATGGTAGTTGACGGCTGTCGTCAGTTCTTTGCGACGGCCGCCTCTAAGGAAAGGCGCCTGTGGTTTATCATGACTCACTTGTTTATGAACTTCTTTAGCTTGTCCTCGTTCTTGGACTCGCACACGCTGACGGAGGGGAACTCGGTGTTCCAGTCGAGGTAGCTGGTATCCACGACGAGACTGATGGTGTTGCTGTTGAAGTTGTCTATGGAGCTCATGATGATCTTAGCGGCGAAGTACCAGGAGCCCGCACACATGCAGAGCCAGAATACTCTGTCAGGGGGCACATTGCACACACATGTGTTGGCAGCAAGATCTCCTTAGTACACTATGCCACAGTGAACACTCTCACCTGACAGTTAGAACAGTTATTAGCTACACTTTCACGTATTCATACGTGAAGTCATTCAATCTGCGGTTGACACTTTTAATACATATTATCAATACTTACAGTATATAATAGCAATAATAATATAGTAAAATATTATCAATGTTGACCATAAACAATTAATGTGTTTGTATTTTTTATAAAAGACCTTTCATACCAGAGCCTTACTGTAGTGTATTGTACTGTCGTTAACTACCTTTCAGTCCAGTGACTGTCCGAAGCTGCTATGAATCGGAGGCCATGGAGGGATGAATTGAGGCAGTAGTTCTTCGATCTGTCCAAACAGCTCATCCCTTCTGTAACAATTACACTCGACCTCGTCACTATATATCCCGATGATGGGTAGACTACTTCTAGTAAGTAACAAGACAGGTCGTTACATTACAGTCGACCTCGTCACTATATATCCCGAGATGGGTAGACCACTGCTGCTAGTAGCCAGACAGGTTATTACATTACACCCGGCCTCGTCACTATATATCCCGAGATGGGTAGACTACTGCTGCTAGTAGCCAGACAGGTCGTTACATTACACTTACTAACTTTCATGTCACCTATGTAATTTAATGAGTAGACCTATTATTACTTTGTTTTCTTTTGTATTCAAAATTATTTGAAAAAACTACTACATTAAAATAACTAATACTGATTTATTCTATCAAAATATTATTTCTAGTTTCGCATCTTATTATTATTTTTCTTTTTGTATCTTAAATCAATGTTTGAAACAATAACATTCAAATTATTAGCTTTTATTTGGCTTAAGTATCACTTGGTTTTTTTTTTCTTTAAATAGTTGAAAACAATTTTATATTTTGATAACTTTCTTTTATATTGCTCAGTTCTATTTTACTTATATCTTAAAATAGTTTGACTCATTTTTCTCTACAATAATTAACGTTTGTATTGTTTAGATATTTTATAGTAAGTATATTTTTGTTTCCTTTTTGTAATATCTAAAGTGGTTTGAAAAATAATTTCACTTACATAACATTATGTATTGTAAGTATCAGTTTCGCTAACAAAATACAAGTAGCCCCAAAATATTATTCTAGACGGTCATGGATTTAAAATAATAAGTTTTGAAAATAAAATCGATTTATAAATACACACGTAAACATTCTCAAGAAATACATTACCCTATGTATTTTTACAACAAACGTCCGTAGTCACTTCAACATTAAGATCTAAGTATCCAGATAAACGTACCTAGAGACGGCCGTGGGGTTAAAATATATGAACGAACCAAGCGTGTAATTACTTGCGTAAGGCAGTCCACCAGTCACAGCCTTTGCGATCAATAGTTAATTATTTATTTATAAAGTGTCGCGAAGCAGGCTTGTTTCATAGATACCTTGAGTGTTTGTTTTATTCTAGGTGGACTGCAAAATGTAAATAAACAGTATCATGACCCGTCACGCCAGGATATAGGTTGCAAGGTTAGCGTGACTGACTAATCAGGAATGCACAATGTCGCAAGGGTATGCCACCCCCAACATAAGACCAGCAGGGAACTTACACATGAGTTGCAATAAATCTCCTAAATATGGCTGTAATAGCACAAAGTCATCAATTATCAAATACTATAAAACTCTCTACTTGAAAATCTAAAATCCATACAAAATATAAACTTGTTCAAACCTGAATTAAAGCAATATGCCCGGAATTTGTACATGAAAGATTAAGCGTGATCATAACTAAATATGTAATAAAAAAACTTAAACATAATAAAATAAACAATCTATTTATTTTATTTTATTTGAAGGTCTATGTGTACTTGTAATCTAATTGGTGTAATTATGATTATATGTAATCTTGTTTGTTATAATAATTAGGTACTAGTTTATCTGCCTTGTGCATATTGTCAAAATATATTGTTGCTCTAAATAATTGATTTTAGTAAATCTTAAATAGGTAAGTTAGTCTATTATTTTCATTTTCTTTGTTTTCCTTATTTTAAAACCGCACATTCTTGTCATTCTCTTTAAAATTGATATGTTTTATTGAAATTATTGTTCATCTGCTCATTTTTTTAAACTTTAACAGCCTAATTATAAATAATCATGTTTTTTTTTTTTAAGTACCGTTGTATCTATTCATAGTTAATATGCCTAACAAAGTATATCCTCTACCGTTCCTATATAAGAGCCATCATGTCTCTCTGGGACATAAAATAGTAATAAATAAGTGCCGAGATCACCATCAACTCAACGTTCACGTAACGTAAGGTTTATTGTTTTTAAGTGGAAGCCGTCGCGAAGCAGTTAACTTGACGTTCACTTAACGTTAGAGTTGTCCAAAGGGAAGCTTACGTGTTATTTGAACGTTAAGTAGATCATAAGAGTGACATTAGGGCCTGAATCGGAATCCGGATGGTATTTATTCACAAACTGCCCTTAATGAAATGTTGGAAACTGATTTAGGTATAGGAAGCAGATAAATACGAAGAAGCAGGTGAATATATGTTAGTACATATTCAAAAATAGACACCGATGGCAACTAATAGTTTATTAATCATCATTTACATCTTCCAATTTTACATATTTTGGATTACATTAATTTTCTAGTGTATTTTTAAAAATATTCAATATTACGTAAATTTAAATAATTAAAATAGCTCTATGAAATAAAATTACATATTATCATTAATTTTTAATCAATAATAAGTATAGTTAAAATTCCAATAGTATGTATCGTAGCTACTAATGAACCATGATCATTGTTTTTCTTAATACCAAAGACCATTTCATACGAGTGTAGAACACACAATCTCAGCACAATCTGCCGGCCTTGGAAAAGTTGAGTAGCTTATCGTTATTATTGACCATTGAGACTTCGTAGCACGGCGTAGTTGGAATACGACACTTGCACAACCTGCCGACAAGCACAAGCAACTTCACAAGTAGACATTTGATCAGTAATAACCTACTAGTAATGTGAACAGTAGACCTTGCTCTCGATATGATTTTATCGTTACAACAATAATACTACAGTGGTAGTTATACTGTTTTAAAAGTATACCTCACTCCCTCTATGTTATTATCGTTACTACACTCTCAACACTTCTCGTTGGATTTGAAGTAGATATTTCTCTCTTTGTTGATCAAGTTAAACAGGAAAAAAAAGGTATTCAGTAGTGCAATGTATTAATAGATTGTAACAGCTGTCCAAGTGGTTAAAGACGTCAGTCTAGCATTATAAGTAAAAAAAAACAGTCTTAGGATATAGGACATGGTACTCGATATATTGCTTAGAGTTTGAAATTGAAATCACTTGAGATGAGATATAAATTCAAAAACCTTTCAATTGGCCGCCATACTTAACAGATAACCAGATTGAAAAACTATGTATAGTACACTCCACTTACCTCGAAAGGTAGCAAGCTTACCTTGACAGATTGCACTATGATGCGACTTATAAGATGAGTAATAAGTCAAGTTAAGACTGCTAACCTTTCAAGGTAAATGAAATGTACGATCCATTGGTTAGCCTAGGTTCAGAGAATGCTCCAATCAAAATTAGTTTAAAATTGCTCCACGCATTTTACAGTTATCGTGGAACAAACAAAGATGACGAAATGACTACCGATCGAATACAAATCAAACAATACCTTCAAAATGGTTAAAATGATCGCTTTACATCTAGAAATAACTGCTATGCCAAACCCGCAGGACATGGTCCGTCTATTAAATGAATCTTAGGTGCCCGCAAAGGCTCTGGAGGTGTCTCATAAAAAATGTTATTTACTATTTAGAAAATTAATTATTTATATTAAAAATAAGTTAAATATTATTTTTTAATAAAAATATAACATCTAACTATTTTATCTAATATTATAAATATATATTATCTAATATTATATATATTAATTTTGACTAACAACATAGCTGNATATATATATATATAGTGGATGAGCCAGCATTTTGTTTATGAATGTTTGACTAACTGATTTCCCTCGATCCAAGTAGATTTAAACCTCGGCGGGGTATTTGAATCACCCTCGTTTCCCTTAGGGTGACACATTATCTTCCGAATATAGGCCATTTTGATTAATAGCAAACTATACGATCACCATGAAACAGACCTTAGCATCAAAATTGTGAGAAAACTCACCGATAAAAACAATTCCAGGTTCACGGGACCAAACTTCCCCATAGAGATCGTTACCGGTGAGAGAGAGCGTATCATAATGACGGCCAAAGAGGTTTTAAAATGAGGAGACGCTTCCACCCAATCGCTCTCATACGCCGCCTCACTCACTAGGGCGCTCTTGTGACAAATCAAACACACAATCACATTACTAGATACAACATTATATATATAGTATTATTATATACATAATAGAGTTTATCTATTGCTAATATAATTCTATGAATAAATAAAAAATTGTATATAAAATTCCATCCAGAGTCTGACTCAATAAATAGGAACATTTTTAATCATATAAGTTTACTCAAATAATGTTTATATACTCATAAGTCAAGTCAAGTGATCTACAATTGTCCCTTTATTTATCTATAATAAAAACCAATAATAATAATATAGTAAACTGTTATCAATGATGGCAGATAAAAAGTTAGTATTTTCTAAAAGGCCCTTCCAACCATAATTAAAACAAAGAATGGCTCCAAGCGCTCAGCTTATATTACAGGCTCCCAAACTTTAGCACTATACACCCCATTTACTTTAAAACATATTAATTTTGCGCCCCGTCCCAAACAACACCCTTGTCTAACCTTATGAGATAAAAAAAAAAGTGGAGACACAATAAGTTATGTGAGACAACCAAAAGATTAAGGTTTGTTCTTCTATTACAGACCAGAATGTTTATGCAGTTAATAATTACAAGGGGGCCATCACACTAACCCTTCGACCATAGAAGTGGACGTGCTCTGTGTTTTATTTCCTCAGAGTAACGACAGACGAAACCGTGAATTCGTTTTTCTCTCTCCTTTATTTGTTTGTTTTGAACCAGTTGCTCTATAACTATTTGGCACCCTCTTGCTTTTAAATACACACAGTGGCGAAGGGTGATGATAATTGTGTCAGAGTACACAAGTTTATAGAAATAATTAACCGGTTTTAGACTTAACAATACAGGCTATAAATAAGAACATGACTCAACTGTTACACAAGTTCATAGGCATACCCACAGATTAGCTATAAAAAAAACGAACGACACATTTAATGGTGGTACCAACCTAAACTAGAATATCCCTGCATAGAATTACATATTTTAACAAATTTTTGAATAAACTAGTCATGAACATCCATAAAGGGGCACACTTAACGATGTCAATGGGGCTACTACTACTATTACTACTACTATTTATACGGATAATGATGATGATAATAATAATAATAACATTTTTAAAAACTTTTTGCCATACCTTATGTGAAATATCTAATTTTGTTCTTGCTATTTTTGCTTTCAAATGCAATTTTCGTTCAAAAGACAAAGCCTTAGTAGAATTATTTAACAAAAAGTCTACTGAACCGAAAGAGTCATTGTTGACGTCTACAGCGTCTTCCTTCTTTTTTTCTACTAAATCCTAAAACATTACTGATATAATATATTATAATATGAAATTAAAAACAGCTCAATAAAATAATAAAACTCAAGTCACAATCACAAAACTAAACTAACCTACACTGAAACAAACCGAAACACACTACATATGCACAGAATATAGCACTCACTAGTCGGGGATAGCCGGCTTGCTGGTCGCCTTCAGTGGTTGAGACTAACAGTTGCGCGCGCATTACCCTCTATAACTCCCCGCAGGCCTGACTATCTATGTGCGCTAGGCGGAAAGACATCAGCTTATCTCGCCAAAAGACACTGACACATTCACTTCGCGCTCTTCCTAGCATGTCACTACGCTTTTTTCTAAAATATACTATCTACTTAAATTTCAATCTTACATCTGTTTTATATAAAGGGATGTTTTCTTTCTTTTTTTCAAAAATATTTTGAGATAGCTGGGTTTATCCTGCCTACCCTGACGCCTCACTACTCTCTCTCTCTCTCTCTCTCTCTCTCTCTCTATATATATATATATATATATATATATATATATATATAATGAATCACGTCAATATTTATTACGCACAATAGCGTAATAATTGAAAGGTGAATAATTACCTGTGTGTCTAGCTCTGTGATGAAATAACATACCAGGAATATCATACTCCCCAGCTCTAATATATTCTCGATGGTCAGGATGTGAGATTGACTTCCTCCTGTCTAAAAACATAAAACATATCTACAACTCATCGCAACGCCATTTTTGTTTAATATATTCTCCCATTTTAAGTGTAAAGTATCGATTTAAAAAGATTCAAAACATAAACGCTTTGAAAATAGAGTATCAATGATCCTGTCATTTGTTTAACAAAGTACGGCTAATAGCAGTTCAACAGTGATTGAAACCAATATTGTGTATGCCAAGTAGGAAACAAAGTAAGCTATGCGATATTTCCGGCTGTCTGAGAAAAATGGACTTGGAGCAAATCCTAAGCTGGCTACACAATTAAAAACTTAAAACTCAAGAGAAATAATGTTTTTACTTGGAACATGTGACTTTAAGAATTCGAAGTACAGTATTGCATGTTTAGTTTAGAATTTTCTTATTCGGAATGTTGGAAATGTAAAGTCAACTTTTTTTGTTTGTTTGACAATCAAGAATACAGTAGAGCGTCGGAAATCCGGACGTCAAAAATCCGGAGCGTCGCAAATCCGGATCGGGGGTGAGAGCAGGTAGGAGAGGCTCTCTTTGGTCACATGCTCGGCTCAGTTCTGTGCTATCATTTACAAACTATACAGCAGTGGTGAAACCTTCGTCGTATAGCTGCCTTGTGACGTTTTAGTGTGCTAGTTAAAACGGAACATATTTTTACTTTGTTAATCATGTCATCATTATCAAATGAAAGGAAACATAAATTTTTATCTATAGAGGATAAGTTAGAAACTCTACGAAGACTGTCTAAAGGGGAAAGTGGTGCAGCTCTCGCTAAAATATATGGTGTGGGAATTTCAACCACTAGTGACATTAATGCAAAGAAAGACAGTTTGCAACGTTTCGATTCAAAACTAGATTCTGAAGAAGGTTCACAGAAAAGAAAAACCACACGTATTCATATGTATACAGTTATTGAAAGCATATTTTAAAATCCGGACAATTCAGTAATCCGGATGGGTCCCGGTCCCGATCGATCCGGATTAACGACGCTCCACTGTAGTTTTTTTTTTCTGTGGCTGTTTATAGTCTGTTGGAAGATAAACCGTTGACAGCCAGATTTTCAAGTCATTAAAATAAATAAACATGGAAAACGATTATGCGAGAGAGACTGAGTTTATATTCATGCATAGCGCATATTTAATAGCGAATAGTGTATGGCACATGGTGCTCAGTAAGTTGAAATACAGTATTTTTATTGATAACGTTTATAATCGAAATATAGGGAAGAGTGAATAATCTACTGTGCATAAAGTTGATTTTACTTCAACTTTTTATTTGGTATTTATGGAGTGTCATATAGATAATAATTGGATTTGAGACTTATCAGTTAGTGAGAATGTGAGAAGAGGATCTAGACAATCAAACGCCATTTTTCGAACATATAAAAATAACTAGCTTGTGTATTCATCTTCTTGTTTGAAATGATTTATGGTTGCCATACTTGTTTGCTATAATTTTAAGTTTAACATCAACAACTATTATGGTTAATATGATTGAAAATATATAAGAGATATTACATTCTGTTATTGAGACGTAAATATACTAAAATATTAATAACAATAATAAAATTGGAACCGAATAAAAATAGAATTTGACAAAACTTAAATTTAGTTAAAGTCAAGTTTCAAAAGATACAGTTGTTTTAAGAACAAATGAAACCTTTATTGAAATATTTTTAGAGACATAATCTAGTATTGAAAAGAGGCTAGGCCATTTTCTATGAATAAAAGACAATTGAAATAAGATTTCCTACACTACGTTTTATTGTAAAACAATGTAATTTACTTAGGAATTGTGCACTGAATGGTAGGCACTATTTACTATCAGTTATGCGTTACACATTAATGTAAGCCCAGCCTAATATGATTCCTGTGAAACAGTAACTAATGAGTAGTCAAATAATTGTAATAAACTATGTACTTAATAAGAAACACATAATTAGATGCCATCATTGTATTTCTTAATCCTTATTCTCATTGGCTGAGCGTCGATATTTTGTATTAAGTCGTAGATTATATTTCTACAAAAACCAACCCCATATTTTTTTTATCTTAAAGGGTAACAAACAGTCCTTTCATTATGTGTTACACTGGGACCCTAATTTATAAGCTATGCCATAGTGTAATCCGATAACGTAAGTCTGATACCTTTTGGGTTAAAGGACTGTTCAAGGTAAAAATCGAACTGATTGACTCAGCAAGTTTTGAAATTCGATTTATTTTTTACACTCTGGTTTTATGAAAAAGAGTGGACAAATCTGATATTGTTTCTACTATTGAAGAACAACCTACGCAGTTCACGCTAATTTCTTGCGATTGGTTTAAAGCTTATCATGTGATCACATTTCAATTCTGCGAGCGTGGGAATTTAGATGGACCACAGAAGTGGCGTATTCTCTGGGTATGCTAGTCCTGCGCTGCATACCCATAATGATATTGACTTTTTTTTAAAGTTCAATGTTGTCTGTGCTAACTGTGTAAATACTAATGTTTAAATTGTCAATAAATATACATGTAATGAATTATTTATTTTAAAACTAATACGGGTTCATATTCCAATAATACTGTGTTTTAAGTAATTTTTCTTCCAAAAGGCTCTATTTAACACAATAGGGAACCCAGGGCTTGCTACTTGAAAACCGCAAGGCAAGCTAGGGAGGCACTAATGACCTTGCCCAATGTCTAGGAGGTTGCAACACATTCCTTTCCGCTCGCCCATAAGTCATTGGCCAATGAGCTCAGGTTTTTACACCCCAGGTTATGCTGTTCATGTGAAGCAAGCTAAGCATTGTGCCAACTATTGAAAAAAGATTCAAGAACACATTGTTTATTTATTAAGCTAATTTAGTCTAGTTTAATTAAAATTACATAAAATATATACAATATTAATTGTAAAATAATAGTTAGTATACGTAACAAGCTTTAAATTATATACTAACTAAATACATTGAGTTATGCTTAGTCATTCTAGTCACGTGTATTTGGCAGAAACATCGATGATTTAGAAGGAAAAGGCAAAATAAAATATATTTTCATATAATTTACTTAATCGGTGGCGCACCCAGCCATATACTTTAAGGGAGGCATTCAATCAAGGCTGTAACAAGAATTAAATGTTGATGGCGAGAGCGGGTTTGGGGTTGCACAGCCTGAAGGCTGAGAATATTTATGAATATTAAATACTTTTAGAAATCATTTGAAGTAGTCTTATAGTAATTAAGAGATTTAAGTAATGCAGATGGTATCTAAGCTAGAATTTGTGTGTGTTTTTCAATTATTAATTTGGTTGTAATGGTAAATCTTTTGAATATTAGGCTTAAGTCAGAAGCCTTATCTTAAAATTTAGCCTAAGTTCTTATACATTCGACACATCTTCAAAGCTAAATATTTAAGCTATACTTCATATTATTTAAATTTATATTGACATTATTTGTGGTGTTTGGGAAAAGGGAGGGGTTAAATACCCTGTTTGCCCCTCTCTCCCTTGGGTGCACCATTGCTTACAGCAAAAGATCTGTGTAAATATATTAGCAATAAACCAATGCCCTAGCTATAGAGTATTAATAGTACGAGATAATCTTCCCTATGTTAGTCAGAGTTTGTAGATCTAAATAGCTTCTGGAGCATCAATTCTCAAGTTGGGAGACTCATATGTTTCAAAGCAGCATTGTGTGAGATAAGTTAAGCTTTAAGAACTAGTTTTAATTTGCAACGTGAGTTGGACAATCCCCCTGATTCCCTCTTACCAAGACCTAATGGACGCTTGATCCATGTACCATTTAATTTTACTCTTATTACGATTTTTTTCTTTAAGTATTTCTGTGTGCTTTCAATTACACTAGGCTAATTGAACAGGATCTGTCGCTCTTATGCATTCAAAAATGTGCCCATACTAATCTTAGCCTCGACATTAATATTTCCTTAAATTTCTAACCATGTAAATATCATTACAATTTGGGGTCTACTGGTTAGAGGTTCTGGCTATGGACTCAGGGGTCTCGGGTTTGATTCCCAGCACTTCCATATTATCTGAAAATAAGAACCACTTTTATATAGGTGCACATCTTCAAATATTTCCCTTTAGGTTCTTGAACAACGGTGGTTGAGGGTCCCCGGCCCCCAAATCTTCTCTGCAACTTTTAGAGTACAGCATACCTATTAATTTTCCCAGAATACACCACTGGACTACAGTAGTCTCTTTGAGGGCTAGTGGTACTCATGGAAGAAAATAATAACCGTGTTTAGTAGAACGTTTTATTTTACTCAATAAAAATGTCAACCTGTAAAATACGGTATAAATATTAGTGCTATATAAGAACATTAATTATTACAAGATAATACTTCTCACCAATGAAAGTTGAAAGCCGGACACGACAAAAACTATCAATATGTCTAGAAGGTCTGCCAACAATATAGGGCTCATTAGCGTCTCCAGACCTTCGCAGAATCTAGAAAAACATTAAACAAACCTCAAATAAACGAAGTTAAAGCTACATATAAAATCAATGTAGTTATTATAAAGTTAGCCGTGTTCATATAACTAAATGCATGCATTGAAATAATAATAATAATAATGAATATATTATGTATAATTTAGCTAATATTAAAAGTTAACTTAATGGGCATAAGCTTGGCATGTAAAACATACTCTTAGATCAAACCAACAAAGATCGAAAATAATAAATCAATCGTGCCTCAGCAAATCTTGATGGTAAATGATGAAAGTCTTCAAATCGCGAAGCATTTGCTCATCTATTTCTCGTCTAAGATCCAGTGTAAACTCTTTCGTTCCAGACCCCTGCACCCTGGCAGTTTCCGTCAAGTGATGTTCTTCCTCCGTTGGCATCACCACGTCATCTACCTCCCAAACAGTATCGGCGAGACTCTCTACGTGGCCGAAGGAGTTGGTTTTACCAGAGCTGTCAATCGTGACAAATTTACTGTCCACGTTATCCTGAAGAATTGATATCTTGGTGCTATTTGCACTCAATCTTTGATAATTAGCATGCACCTGATTAGTGGATATTTCTCGTATGTTTTTCAGCAGGAACTGCAGGATCTTGAACCTGTGCGTAATGTGGAATATGAAGGAGTAGCACATGGCGTTTATAATAACGTAGTACATGATCAGGGAAAATACCACTATGGACTGAAAGACGTATGTCACCAAATACACAGTGGGATTCGTGGTGTCGAACGGCCACCAGTTCTTCAGAGGTAGACCCCCTTGAATGATATCGAAACTGGATTTGTTCCTCAGCAGTGTCACCGAGTGCTCATCCCACTCGAATAGAGGCTCGATGCAGTAAGTAAAGGAGACCAAGACCCCGGTCGTCATCAGGCTGACTACAAACTTGTTCATCCACTTCTCAGCCCCCGACGTTGACAGATAGTCGGGGATCTCGTATTGGTCTTCAGTCGGTGCCAGTTCATCGTCAAAATAGCTCACAAGATTGTAGACGAGGGTCCTTTCAGTGATGACGTGGGTAAGTTTCACCAGGCAGTTCATGCAGGTCATGAGGTAAAATACCCCAAAAATTAATTTCTCGATGTCTTCTCTGTTGAGGTACAAGGTGTAGATCCATATCACGGAGTGGATCGCTTTGGATATGAAAAGGTAGGTCAGCCATACATTCCGAGGTTTGTCGTTTTCAAAATACTCGAAGACACCGATCCTTTGCATCGTCTTCATAATCAAAGACATTGTCTTTACTTGTTTCACCATTTTTATCCGCTCTTAACAGAAACAAAAACTCGCGAAAAAATATTTTTTTAATACTTTCTAGTTGAGAATTTATGTATTGTGTTTATTGAACTATTAGTTCGTTTATGTGGCATATATGGGGGATCACAGGCGTGTACTTAACATTTTAGTTGTGCTAAGCCTAAGAAACAAGACCCTTTGGTAGGCTAAAACGTCGATGAGAGGAGAGCGTGAAAATGATTTGAAGGAGGTTAGGCTTCAGATTAAGATTAAACGGCGAGCTGGTGTTCTGGCGGCCATGAACGTTCGAGTCTCTTAAGGAGTTAATTAATGAATCTGTTTACTAGTTCATATTAATAAAACTGCCAACCGAATTTGTTTAAGGATAATTAAAATAGATTAGCCTACATAGGTATCAAGTATAAAACAAATATTATACTGACATAATAATTAAACGTTGTAATTGGAAAATATTCATATTTGAGTACACTCGTACTTATAAGAGCTTAAATTAAAGGAGTTGAAGATAGCTTTACAAAGTTTTATTTAAAAAAATAAACAACCACATCAGCGTTTATTATTATATTTGTCTGGCACAGAGTTATTTATGAATACACCTAATAGAAACATGTATAGTAATTATAATATATTATACATTCCATTTGAGTAGATATTTCTCACTATAATGTTAGATTATAAACATATTGACACGCCATCAGTTTAATTACATACTCTGAGCTTTGTCTTGTTTTGTTATGCAGCCGGTTATATGACAGCTGGATGGCGTGCAAGAGCATCACAATTTGTGACAGGTGAAGTCCACAAAGAAAGTTAGACATTAATTAATAAATATGTGTGTTTGTAAAAGTTTGTTAAATTATTTATAATTCTATATAGTTCTGCTAAACATCTAACAATAAGAGTTTTATCATTAGATTTTAAAATATCAAAACAAAACTATTCAAAGAGAAATATTAATTCATGAAGAAGATTGCTGAGGACATTTCTGCTTGGAGAGCCATCATGTGATGACCTACCATTAGGCAGAAATTTATGAGTTATATTAAATAATGAGGATTAGTTATAAGTATCGACGTGGTAATTATATGGATGATAAGAAAGAAAAAATATTGCCCTTTTTCCCAATTTATAGCAAATTTTTACTTGAAATTTTATTTTTAATGCTGGTAAAAGTTATTTAATGTGGATCTCATGATAAGAACTGATTGATCTCATAATAAACAAAGGTTGATTTCATGATAAACAAAAGTTAATCTTTTGGTAAACAAAAGTTGATTTAATGATAAACACACGTGGATTCATCCTAGGTTACATGTTTATGTAAATAACATGATACTAAGACAAACATACAAACACAGGCGGATACCAAAATAAATAGAAAATAGAAATAATGATGATATTTTATTAATCTAATTATATTAATAAAATGAAGCGTCTGTCATGATCATTACGCAATATCTTTCTCACACAGAGGTCTGACATTTTAAAATTAGTAACCCCTGTACACAAATATGGGCACATTGAAGCAGGAATTTTAAAATTTTGATATTATTTTTAATTAATTACAAACTGGGTTGGAATAAATTAAATAAAGTGTTTGTTCTGTCTGTTTGAAGCAAATAAAAGCGTTTCTAGGGGTACTTCTGCTAGTGTTAAATAACATTAGCTAAATATTCATGTGAAAACACTCAATTAATACTCACACAAACCACACTCTTCCTTGTCCACTCGTCCCATTTTTCGATCATTAACTCATTAATCTACTTAGTAATCCACTCATTAACTCACTCATACACTCATAGCTCAATAAATAACTCTTTATATAATCACTTAACCAATTTCACAATTTTTCAATTACCTATTTACTCACTATCTAGCACAATAGCTCATTAATTCACGCTTCAAAAATATTATTTTACTTTTTATTCGCAACCATTTAAATTATTTATCGTGCATGTAATTATTTATTTTTGGAGTGGCAGTTAATTAATAAATGTTTTACTTTTACCAGGGGTGTACCTGGAAATTTGCTTTATAAAAAAATGGAAGAGAGAGTGCATAAATGTATTAAAAATATTATTTCTTTATTTTTTACAAATATAAAATTTACGGACACTTTTAATGTGTACATTAATATAACTTTAGGATATTGTGTCATAAGGCTTGTATTAAAATTAAATGAATGATCTTTATCACAGTTAAACGTAATATAATTTAAGCTTTTATTACTATTATTTGGTATCTTAAAAGGATGAGGGAGGGAAAGAAAGATAGAATGCCCTACTTGTCTTTCTTTGTGTCCGCGACTGATTTCCAACCACAATTCTAATACATATGATACCTATAATATTATATATTTTTGAGTTTGTTCTGAATTCAATGTAAATTCTAAAAATAGCAGGTATACGTAACGGCGAAACGTTGAACTAATCCACGGATACACTTTATGTGAATAATCTACTAGCCTTTATATTATAGTAGGCATCTGTCAGTAAGTAAACTTGTTACATCTTCCACTAGAATCGCTAGTTGGGCCTGTCTTTGTGTTGATAAAATATTTCACTTCACTAAATGTTTTTACTAAGCTGTGGCCATTGTTGAAGTATAATTTGAATGAATTAATTGCAAATGTTAATACTTTTCATTATATACTTTTATTTTCAATATAATTTTTCAATCAAATAATGAATAATGGGATGGAAATGTATAATTGAAATGTTATTTTCAATGTTTTAAAGAGTTACATTGTTTGGAACTATCAGGTCGAATAGACCAGTGAGAAAAATCTTCAATTATTTATGCTCAAAGGCATTGTTTGATTCTTCATTTAATCTATTAGAAAATATTGTGAACCGTTACAACAATTTGGTGAGTACACATAAATCACTTTATTAGATAGTTAAACCGGATTATGTATTCGGTAAATAAGTACTTTTTAGCCAAACAACATAAAATATATACAAGAGTAATTTTAACAGTTTAATATTGAGTGTATGCTATTAAGATATTTTAATGATGTGTTAGCTTAAGTCAGTTCCGAATATTGATTTTAAATAACATGATATCATGTTATTGATAATTCAACTATTGCTCTTACTAAATTTCATTAATTATCTATAAGCCAAAACCTCCCGTAAAATTATTTAATTTCAGCTTCCAACAATGGTTTAATAATAAAATGAAGGAAACTATTTAAGTTCGTTGAAGGTAATCTAAGTATTTTGTGACAGATGAGAAGTTAATAAAAACTATTTCGGATCAATCCGACACACAAATAGGTGTCGTAGATTTTACAAAATGATGTGGAAGTTTGACCAAACAAATTTTCCTGGCGAATAAAAACAACAAATTTCGTGATCTAACTTTAGTAAATAAAGCATGCGCAAGTCATGTACTAGAATTTGTCTAGCTCTGCGCAGCACAATAAGTGACGTCATCTTTAAACCTATATTGTATAGGTTCGATATTTAAATCGCTAAAACTATAAAGTTTTGTTAAAAATAGATATTTGTATTATTATTTAAAACTAGTATATCATATTTTTAGGCGATATTATTGCACAATATTATAAATTCATGATCAAATCAATAAGTGAGTAAACTAATAAACTTTTATTACCGTTATATCTCTAAAATGCTATAATACTATAATCTCTAAAATACTAAGATTGTTCTTTGAGGATCTTTAATATTTAGGTCAAGCTGAAACTGAAGATCTAAATGATGTTTTTAAATTGGAAATTTATTATTAGTATTGATATGTTTCTGCTCTTCGTCTTTTTACGTTTAAATAATCGATTTGTCTACTTCATTTTATTTCTTTAAAACATAGGAAATGCCAAGATGCTTCAAAAATAGGTGGTCTGCACCCATTATTCAATAATTTGAGAAATGCTATTAATTATCTCCTATGAAGACTATCTATCTTCTTTCGTGGTTCACGAACCTTCCAATTTTGAGTGACCAGGCGCATATAATCAACATCGAAACTACTTAAATTTCTAAATTAGTTGTATTACAACTTTCAATATTCCACTTTATCTTTCAAACCATTTTTAATAGATTAAAAAAAAAAAATTATTATTATTCCCACCAGTATCCAAATATAAAATCGATAAGCTTCTATTTGTGAATATACTCAAGATTCGCGCCATTTGCAATGGCTGCAATAAACTATTTGTGAAAACATTTAAATTACTATTTAAGTGATTTTTCGTATTAATAATCACCATTTACATATTTACAAGTGCTCAAGATGTTTCCATTACAGGAGAACTCTGCCGCATAGTCATTGTTCTCCAATTGCTTCCAAAAGTAGGTAATTACTTATTGTTAAATGGAATGTTACGTTAACTAGCACTTTTCGTAAATTCATGTAGCATAGCTTGTTTGTTACACGGGTTACCGAATCTTAGCATAGCATTATAATATGATCTCTAATAATATGTTAACAATCGGGAGATAACATGAACATTAACATAATTAGGTCGTACACTACTCGATGTATTTTTTGCTAATCGATTTTATTATCTTTTAGACAGGCCAACTACGCTGGCAAGACTACCCAACTTGTTTCAAGGACATTTGTAAAATATTTTTATTTCACATCAATAAAGTTTATTTGTGATCCGTGTTGATGTGTTTCAGGTGGAGAATATTGTTTTCTGAAACTTGTTACTTACCTGGCTAAGTTTTCAATCTCTTGAGAATAGTCAATCTCCTAAATAATGGAAATCAATGCGACTATTGAAACAAATGGGAATTTATTTGGAGATGGGTTCGGGGGCAGTGGATCTTTGGAGGAATCTAGTCTCTCGGACGATCGAGATCAAACATGCGTCATCTGCAGGTAAGTTAGTGGTGTGGTCGACCTATTGGCACCGTCTCTAAACCTCGCTGGTCCCAACAAATCGAGACGCAATGCGCTGAAGATGCGAGGTCACATTTTCCTTGAGACACTCATGTTAATTATGCTGATACGCTAGGGCTGAGGATGGTTCAATCTAGAGTAAATGTACCTGCATTTGTGGTGAGAGTGGAAAACCAATAAGAAAATCTTCCTTCACCTCTGACAAGACATCTTGTGAATGTGGGGAATGCCAGGTCTCCACCGTGGTTCGGATTCCACGTTAAACTGTAGGTCCTCCATTTCATCTCACAATCACCCTACCATTACACATTAGCGTAAGTGCGTATAACCCGAACGGGTAGTAAGACGCAGTGATAATAATAATAATAATAATAAGAAGAAGAAGAAAATCACCCAACCAGGATTCGAACTTGAGCTTCCCATCATTTCAGTCCAGTATATTGTGAGAATGACATCTTAAAATCATCTGGGGTTGATGCGTAAAACACCTTAACCTATCATATAACTAACTGTAAGCCCTACTTTATTTAAGTTAGTAAATCATTAAAAATTAACTACTATCATAATACTCTAAAGAAATGGTGAGTCCAATGTTACTCTAATTATATTAATTTTAAATTTTATATTTTCAATATTTAAACAATTCGATACAATTTCAAAGTCTGTGTATAAACTAAACAGGTAGTAAGACGCGGTGCAAAAAAAAAAAAAAGTTGGTACGTAGGGGTCTAATAAAGTAGATTCATTACCCGAGATTACTTGGAGGACAGCTCAAAAAGTTACTAGAAATAGTCCCTAATATATCCCTACGCCAACAGCTGACATCTATCACTTTGGATGACTGTAATGAAAACAGATGGTAATATATAAATGTAGATAGCTAACCTTAATAATTTAGGCCAATATTATTTATATATTAATTTAAGTTCAGGCACAAAGCTTATTTATAGTTTTATTCCTCACAAAAATTATTATTCATACCACTTTCACAAAAGGTCTAGCGATCATAGCTTCAAAATGGCGACCGACGAATTTAAACCATGTGATTGAACATGACGGAAACAAGTTCTTTACAATGGTGCACTCACAGAGTGGATAAAAATATTTGATTCAGTTAAATATTTTTAAATATGGTAAAATTATCATAAAATACTTAAATGTAAAAAAAGACAATTATTTTACCTTTTCCCAAGTAAATACGTTGCCTCTATTAAAAGGTATTGATGTATGAACTATATCATGCATCATAGATAACTTTCCAAAACAAAGAATAAGTACTTTTAATTATGTTTAAAATATCCAACAACAAGAGTTTTATCATTGGATATTAAAGTATCAAAACAAAACTATTCCAAGAGAAATATTAATTAATGAAGATTGCCGAGGACAGATCTGTGTGGAGAGACATCAAAAAGAAAGGAAATTATTAAAAGTAATTAAATAATGTGAGAAAACTTGAGTTAACATTATTTTTAATGTGGAATATAACAGGCAGTTAAAAAACTTATCATCTACAACAAAACAGTGATCTCTTACCAGTGCTGGCAACACAAAACCTAAATATAAGTTTTTGAACCGTCATTCAGGTAAAGAGTTATCATGGACACATTCTTCTAGATCCATAATGCCTTATTCTACGAAAGTCACATCATTAATTTTGTGGACACTAATTGCTATTAGAATATATTAACGAATGGAACATTAACAAGCTTAGTGGACGATTGAGATAGTTTGGGAAGGAACCTTAAAATATAGTAGGCTATATTATTAATTTATTTTAGTGTTTGTCTTCTATTAGGTGTTTTTGCTCTACTACATTTTCAGTTTAGTTCTAATGGATGCTGGATGTATTATTATTATTATTATCATTATCACTGCGTCTTACTACCCGTTCGGGTTATACGCACTTACGCTAATGTGTAATGGTAGGGTGATTGCGAGATGAAATGGAGGACCTACAGTTTAACGTGGAATCCGAACCACGGT